>JBBPBT010000850.1:22106305-22117768 GCA_037974875.1 Cicer bijugum | reverse complement strand
ATATATATATATATATATATATATATATATATATATATCATGTTTGTTTTTTCCTACTATTTTTGACAGGAAATGACCATGCAGTGTATTATGCTTTATAAATTTTGTGTTAGAAATTCATCATCAAGGGGAGGAAGATTATATTGATGAACAAGATAGAGAACATATTGATACTTTTGAGAATTCTTGTTGAAAATACATATTGAAATAAGTGAAAAAAAATATGTAAAATAATTACAACATGCTGTTTTTATAGAACTTAAGAATGATTTACTACTTCCTAACAATCCTTAACTAACTCGCGAAGGAGGTACAACTAACTCATCTAACTAATTACTTTTACTCTAACAAAATAATATTTTCTAACACCCTCCCACAAACCTGCAATCGACGCATACCGACACAAATGATATGATCACGAACTCACTCTCACGTCCACATTCTATTACAGACAAGTCGTAGTGATTCCGGCTCAGGTAAAGTGTTGTTAGCATGTTAAAGATATTTATCTAATTAAGAAGTAGTGAGTGTGAAGTGTAAATAGCATGTGAACTACACTAATTTTTAGTTCAAATTTTTAGTTCTAATTTTTGAGTGTGAAGTATATGTGAGGTTTTGTTCACCTTTCTTAATAATTTCTACCTCCAAAAAAGTTAGATACTAATATGTTATACATTAAATTAATGTAAAATAGTACTGTTTGTTTTTAAAATAAATTTAAAATGGTACTGTTTATTTTTAAAATTAATTGAAAATATTACTATTTATATGAATTGTAGAGTACAAGAGTATTGTTTATTTTATTTTAGGAAAATATACTTGTATCTTTCTTAATAAATCAAAAAATGCAGTTAATGCTCAAAATGACACTTTGATGTATTTGGCTTTTCTTGCTATGATAGTTGTGCTTAGTTGGCTATTATTTAATAATGTTAAGGGACCACTAAAGGCATCTTGATATAAGAAAACCACTGAGAAACCAAATAAAGGAATCTTCCAAAAACACTATTGAAGACTCTCCCCCTTTTGCCCCACCTTTGCCATTGTCATGTAAAAAGGACAATCAATTTCTTCATTTCAAACTGTAGTAATAATGTCTAACAAGATTAGAGCAAATTAGAACTCATGATGAAATAGTAACTTTGGTGTTTCTAGCACACATAGAATCAAATATGTACAAAAAATCCATTGATATGTATAATTTGTAATTAGTCCCCACTCTTAAGTCAGCATCGACTCCCTCAACTACTCTGAGTTTGATGGAGAGTCCACAACATTTGAGCATGCTTAAGATTCATCTCTTTTCATTATCCGAGTACCGCTCTTGGAAAGAAGAAGGTCTCTCATTTCTCGGTAACTCCTGAGCTCTTCGAGCGCGTCAGTTGTCTTTCGAGGCATGAAGAATCCAGAGGCAGTAGCAACTCCTCCATCGAGCTCGGCCTTCAAAGAATGTGATGAATAACAGCTGGAATCTTGGCGCAATGGAGGTGCTGTTCTAAGCATGTGCACGAGAACGCCAACAGCAGCATCATGTGATTTTTTCACCATTGGTAAAGATGTTGAAGGGGATTCTGAAGCACTCCTTCCATCAACATTATGGCTATTTATTCATATAATAAAAAACAAGGAAAAAGAAATAACATGATTAGAATAGATATAGATACTAAAACACAAATCATGAACATTTAGAGGACCATTTAGATATGCATTTCAAAATCAAACAGAAATTAAATGAGAACAGTATGGTAATGTAGCATTTCCAAACATCTAACAAAGCTTACATTAAGCAGAGCATTGTTTGTGTGTCCATTATAATACAATACCTTCATCTGATTATTACATACTAATCATATAAGTATCATTATTAAGGTTATGTTTGAATTAACAACTTAATTAAGCACTAACGTTTATCATATATAAGTAGAGGATGCCAAGTACAGACATTAACAGGAGAGTCACTCAACTCCACCCAAGTACTAATTGCATATGAAAAAGCTAAGGCAACTGAGGTCCGAGAGACAAGACGAGCAGTCAGAAGTTAACAAACCATGTATTGTTGTCTAGGTTAATTTTGCTTTAGTATTTGATAAATAAAAAAGCATGACCATGATTCTAAAAGCAACTTAGGAAAATAGTATGTCGAGGAGGGAAACTGCCCCATCCCCTCTAATTTGTTTCTATTAAGCTCGGACATAGGCATGAACATCGAACACGACACAAACACGTAGATGTTAGTAATAATTTGAAAAAATAGAAGTGGTTGAATATAATTATATACATACATTGGTGTCATGTCGGTGTGAGACACCGGACACACCTTTAATCTAAAATGTTAGTGCTACATAGAAGCCAATAAATAACTATCCCACAAAAGACAGCATTTGTTTCTCTTCAAAATCAGATAGTATTAAAAAATCTAGTTTGTAATACCTATATTTGAGGAGATAGAAGACAACAACTGTTAGGAACCCAAGAATTGGATTCCTTGATTTAGAGGACGAACACTATATTTAGAAAGAAAAGATAAGAAATAATAGGAGAGAATCTCTCCAAACAAAATGATACACAAGAGCGGATACGCTCCTACAATGGTTTACACCACTCAATTTCTAAATTTGATAAAAGATCCTTTCTAAAGGGGTGGAAGCCTCTATTTATAGACTTCCAGTGCATTAGGATAGGAATTAGGTCCTAGATAACTAACTAATAACAGAAACACCAAAGCAAGTACACCTATACCACTACTAACAACCTAGGAACACAACTACTAACAAACTCCTAATTATCCCTATGTGTATATCCTAATGTTGAAGAATAAAAAAGAAATTAGATTTTATTCTCTTTTATTTTATATTATTATGTTTATTTTTATTCTGTTACTATTACTCAGTATTACTATTGTTATTTCTTTTCCTATATAAACAGCTTAGGGCTGTAGTAATAAAACATGAAAGTATTTTGTCTTTTACTTTCTTCATGGTATCAAGAGCTCTGATTAGGGTTCTGTAAACCTTTCCACAACCCATTAGGGTTTGGCGCTCCAACCAATCAGGGTTTGGCGCTCCAACCAACTGAGCTATGGCACACAGTACCCCATGGAAGGTAGCCCTCATGGGTAGCGACGAAAACTCAGAAGTAGTCAACAACGCCGACAATTTAGGCAACACCCCAGGCGGCAATGGCAGCGGCCCAAGCAGCCATAATGGTTTTTCCAACGACTTTTTTGGCCATGAGGGAACTTCTAATGCCCTCAAGGTTGAAATCCAGCAACTAAACGGAAAAAATTATGTTGAATGGTCCCAAACCGCAAGATTGATTTTACATGGTAAGGGCAGATTTGGTTTCCTAACAGGAGAGGTGCAAATACCTGCCACAACTGATCCGAATTACAGGTTTTGGAAATCTGAGAACTCTGTTATTATTGCTTGGCTGCTTAGTAATATGGAATCAACAATCAAAAAACATTTTATGTTTTTGCCTACTGCAAAGGAAGTTTGGGAGGCTGTCAAAGAAACATATTCTGATGTTCATAATTCTTCTCAAATTTTCGATCTCAAATCACGATTGTGGCATGCCAAACAAGGAGATAGAGAAGTCACTACCTATTATAATGAGTTGATGACACTATGGCAAGAATTGGATCTATGCTATGATGATCATTGGAAGTGCTGTGAGGATAGTGTTTTGTTTCTTAAGAGACAGGAGAACGACCGTGTATTCATGTTCTTGGTTGGGCTTAATAAGCGGCTTGATGAAGTCCGAGGCAGAATATTGGGAAAGATCCCATTGCCATTACTTCGGGAAGCATTCTCAGAAGTTAGAAGAGAAGAGGCGAGACAAGGTGTTATGATGGGTAAGTCACCTTCTGTTGGTGAGGTTGAAAGTTTTGCCCTAGTCACTAAGAATGAAGACGGGAAGAGCGTTGGCAAGAAACCATGGTGCGAACATTGCAAACGTCCAGGGCACACACGTGATACATGTTGGAAGCTCCATGGAAAACCTCTAAATTGGAAGAAAAAAGAAAGAAATGAAGGTCATGCGCTCCAAGCTGGTACATCTAATCAAGAGAAGCAGTCTCCTTCAAGCCCATCTCCTTTCACCAAGGAACAGTTAGATCAATTGTACAAACTTCTTGAGTCTCAAACTTCTTCTTGCTCTATAGCTCAAAGAGGTAATTTTCCAAATACTGCTCTACTTAGTGTCACTCCCAGCCATACTTGGATTATCGATTCTGGTGCTACTGATCATATGACTGGGGAGTCGAGTCTATTTTCTTCTTATAGTCCTTGTGCAGGAAACCACAAAATTAAAATTGCAGATGGCTCTCTTTCAGCCATTGCAGGGAAATTTCTGTTATTTTGTCACCTAAGTTAACCTTAAAAGATGTCTTACATGTTCCTAATTTATCATGTAATCTGTTATCCATTACTAAATTAACAAAGGATATAAATTGTCAAGCTAACTTCTTTCATTCTCATTGCACTTTTAAGGATTTGAGCACGGGGAAGATGATTGGCAATGCTAAGGAGAGTGGATGACTCTATTATCTTGACAATGGACTCGATTTCAAAGACCAACAAAAAACAAGTACCTGCTTTGAATCTATTTTTGTTTCTTCAAATAATGATGATATTATGTTATTGCATTTACGGTTAGGACATCCTAGTTTTCCATATTTGAAACATTTATTTCCTAAATTATTTTCTAAGAAGGATCCGTCTTTATTTCATTGTGAAACTTGTGAATTTGCTAAACATCACCGTTCTTCTTTTTCTACACAACCATATAAACAATCAAAACCGTTTGCAGTTATTCATAGTGATGTTTGGGGTCCTAATAGAATAAACACCTTTTCTAATAAAAAATGGTTTATAACTTTTATTGATGATCATACTAGAATTTGTTGGGTTTATTTATTGAAAGAAAAATCGGAAGTTGGACAGGTTGTCAAAAATTTCTTTAAAATGGTGCACACTCAATACCAAACAAATATTCAAGTCTTCAGAAGTGACAACAGTAAAGAATATTTTAATATGCTTTTGTCCGATTTTTTTCTTGCAAATGGGGGTTATTCATCAAAGTTTTTGTGTTAATACACCCCAACAAAATGGAATTGCAGAGAGAAAGAATAGGCATCTTCTTGAGGTTGCTAGAGCTTTACTATTTGCAAATAAGGTTCCAAAATATTTGTGGGGTGAAGATGTTTTAACTGCATCATATTTAATTAATCGAATGCCATCTAAAGTTTTAGATTTTCGTACACCTCTTGATGTTTTTCGAAATCATTTTCCTTTGACTAATGTCTCTGCTGATTTGCCACTAAAAGTTTTTGGTTGCACTGCTTTTGTTCATGAACATAAACACCTTGACAAACTCGATCCACGAGCAATAAAATGTGTGTTTACCGGTTACTCTCCAACTCAGAAGGGGTATCGGTGTTTTGAACCAAAATCAAAAAGAATTTGTGTAACAATGGATGTTACTTTTGTTGAAAATCAACCATTTTTTACTGACATTAATCTTCAGGGGGGAAATTTTAAGGAAGATTCATCTTTTACTTTTGAAAACATCATTACTTTAAGTGATATAGTGTTGTCACAAAATTCTGAGACTTATATTGATGCACCAAAAGAAAATGCCCAAGAATCTATATTGGAACTCAATCCACTTATGAATGAGGTTTCGACAGATTCGGGGGCGACAATTTCAAATCAAAATCACAATGATAAAATTCTTGATCTAAATAATAATGAAGGACCATCTAAAATGCCACAACATAATGATTCAGATAAAGAGACACAAAGCAGGTATACTACAATTGACCCTACTTGGAAGGGAAATGTCTTTGAAAGAAGAAACCATAAACAGAGAAATGAAGGACCCATTCTCCGACCCTTCCAAGATTCTGAACCAATAGATAATCCAACACATCATCTTGATACAGGTAAATCTTCTTCTATTCTTAAGAGTCATGTCGAGTATCCTGATATAGACCTTCCTATTGCAATTAGAAAACCTGTTAGATCATGCACTAAATATCCTTTGTCTAATTATGTATCATACTCAAAATTGTCTTCTTCATTTGCTGCATTTACCTCTAAGTTGTCTACTGTAGAAATTCCAAAAAATATACAGGAGGCTCTAAAAATTCCAAAGTGGAAGGAAGCTGTTCTTGAGGAGATGAGAGCTCTTGAGAAGAATCAAACTTGGAGAGTCATGACGTTACCTACAGGAAAGAATATTGTTGGTTGTAAATGGGTATTTACTGTGAAATATAATTCTGATAACACAGTTGAAAGATACAAGGCACGCTTGGTTGCTAAAGGGTTTACTCAGACATATGGCATTGATTACTCAGAGACTTTTGCTCCCGTTGCCAAATTAAACACTATTAAAGTTCTCTTGTCCTTGGCAGTGAATTTAGATTGGTCTCTTAACCAACTTGATGTAAAGAATGTTTTTCTGAATGGTGATTTGGAGGAGGAAGTCTACATGGATAGCCCACCTGGCTTTGAAGATAAATTTGGTTCAAACGTGTGCAAACTACAAAAATCCCTTTATGGTCTCAAGCAATCTCCAAGGGCTTGGTTTGAGAAATTCACTCAGTCAGTTAAAAGGCAAGGATATATGCAGGGACAATCAAACCATACTCTGTTCATGAAGTTCTCTGATGTTGGTAAAATTGCAATTCTAATTGTATATGTAGATGATCTTATCCTCACAGGAGATGACATTGTTGAGATGGAAAGATTGAAGAAAAATTTGAAAAAAGAATTTGAAATCAAAGATTTAGGTGCGCTTAAATACTTTCTTGGTATGGAAGTTGTTCGCTCAAAGAAGGGAATTGTTGTTTCTCAACGAAAATATATCTTAGATCTCTTGGAAGAAACTGGGATGAGTGGGTGTAGACCAGCAGATACTCCTATGGATTTAAATGCTAAACTTTGGGAGAAAGGCAGTGTTCCTGTAGAGATTGGAAGATACCAGAGGTTAGTCGGCAAACTTATTTATCTAGCCCACACTAGACCTGACATCGCTTTCTCTGTGAGTGTTGTAAGTCAATTCATGCATTCTCCCTATGAAGAACACTTGGAGGCAGTTTATCGAATCTTAAGGTACTTGAAATCCAATCCTGGAAAGGGTTTGTACTTCAAAAAAACTAATGACAGAGAAGTCTCTATATTTACAGATGCTGATTGGGCAGGATCAATTACTGATAGAAAATCCACCACCGGATATTGTGCCTATGTTTGGGGAAATTTAGTTACTTGGAGAAGTAAGAAACAAGGGGTTGTTGCTCGAAGCAGTGCAGAAGCTGAATTCAGAGCAATGGCTCAAGTAATTTGTGAACTTTTATGGATTCGTAAACTCTTGGGCGAACTGAAAATGAAAGTTGACTCACCCTTAAAATTGTTCTGTGATAGCAAAGCAGCAATAAGCATAGCTCACAACCCTGTACAACATGATAGAACCAAGCATATTGAGATTGACCGCCATTTCATAAAAGAAAAAATTGATGCTGGAGTTATATGTCTACCATTTGTGACTTCCAATCAGCAAACTGCTGATATCTTGACAAAAAGTTTGGCAAGACCCAATTTTGAGCGATTGATAGCCAAGTTGGGCATGACAGATATCTATGCACCAACTTGAGGGGGGGTGTTGAATAATAAAAAAGAAATTAGATTTTATTCTCTTTTATTTTATATTATTATGTTTATTTTTATTTTGTTACTATTACTCAGTATTACTATTGTTATTTCTTTTCCTATATAAACAGCTTAGGGCTGTAGTAATAAAACATGAAAGTATTTTGTCTTTTACTTTCTTCACCTAACAACAACCCTGTCACGCCAGAAGATCCAAATTCTATCCATAAGAGGATAACCAATAGTTTTCAATCAGAACCAATGGATCAACAAGCAGAGAAGGGACATCCATCATGGGAACAATATAGATATCACTGACTACTAGTGAGTATTGACAAACTCTATAACAATAACTAAACTTGATAGAGCATAAATTGAAGATTTATGGGGTACTTTTGTAAACAACTTAATTGAGCGCTTATCATACAGCAGTTAACATATAAGATATTTCCATATTCGAAGAGGAAATGAGGGCAAACTCCACATATGATCTATATAAGTTGTTCTATAAGCTATCCTGAAGAGCTTATAAAAATAAGCTAAAAACATCTTGTGAGCACATCATAAACTATTTCTATCAACACTTAAACAAGTACATTAATAAGATAAGTCTTTATAAGCTCTTGTAAATGTTCCTTTAGTGAGTGGCAATGACAAACTTGGCTTTTAGGGATGAATCATTGTGCCATAAAATAATTTTCATTGTTAGAATATATGAAAAAAATATTGCATAATATCTTCAGTTGTATGATTGTATCTTTTTAGAGTAATTTAGAATGTCTTAGATCACTCAAAGGATTGGTTTCCATATTTCTTTCTCTTTCATGAATTGTTTCCTTATATTAGGGTCAAGAGTCTAGTGCCAGTAAAAATATGGGATAGTACTTTGTTTTTTGTAACATCACATTCACACGTCATCTAAGTCCTACAAAACCAAATCCACAATATCAAATAATCTCTGAGTCTTTTAGTTTCTCATTAGCATTCTTAGCATATAGTTTCCTTTCTCCTTTTGAAGGCATGTGACTAGAACCTTGTCAGTGTTCAAAAACATATGTCCAGAAAAGGCAGATTTAGACCTTGATTCATTTCTTTTACTATTCCAATATGCAAGCAGATTAAACTAACTTCAAATCCAGCACAAGTAACATTCCAATATTATCATTTATTATCCAGCACCACTGGTTTTAAGAACTATAATTCATTAAAAGAGGTAAAGATGGAATGGAATTATCATTGAATAAGGAGGCTCTTCAAAAAAAATTAAAATATAATTAAAGAAGACGATGACTTTAGTTGTGAGTTATGAAATCTATCAAAGTACCTCAACAGAACATCTGGAACATCATCGACATCAAAAGGACACGAAAAGTCACCATCGTCCAAGTCATCCTGAAAAGATAATCTACTTGAGGTTCTCGAAAATCCAACACGTGGTGAGTCACTGGAAGATAACAATCCTGAGAACCGCCCTGAATCATCCTTGCTATCTTTGACAATCTGTGAAGCAAATAAAAGGCTTATCAAAATCAAACAGATAAAAAACAAATTTGATTTAAACTTAAGGAGTAGAAATGAAGGATCAAGGTTACCTTTTGACCAGTCTTTAGAGATTCTATTTTCCTGAATGACCTGATTCCAGATGGAGACTCTTGCGATGATGTATCATACCTTCTTGGAGATAAAGGGGGAAGAGAATTTCTATTAGGATCTGAGAAATTAGGAGAAAGGTTTCTAGAGCTTTTGGCCATTATTGGATGAGGTATAGTCACAGGTGCTGTTTCAGAGCGCATTCGGGTAAGCATTGGATTAGCATTATGTATGTATGTAGGTGGTGATGGAGATGGTGAGGATGAGAATGGAGGAGAAAGTTGATGCTCATCATAACTTGTAGACCTTTGCCGACTTTGTATTCGAATGTTATGATATCTGACATTGAAATTATCAGTAGATGGAGATGGAAAGTCATATGGCTTAAGAGAACCACGATGCACCGGAGGGGATCCAACATACTGATGGTTCTGTACAAAAGGTGCTGCTTTATGAAAGCCAGGCGTCCAGCTATGAGGACGTTCGAGTGACGCAGAAGTGGGAGGCGTTGTCCCTCTCTGCTGAAAGGAAATAGCGCAAACACCCTTTTCTGAAGCAGGGAAATACCTCAAAGGATCTGTATTGGGGCTACCAACATAATCAGTTATTATCTTTGTTGGCATTGATGTTGAACACTCAAGGTTGAAATCTGATAATGTAGTACGGTAAGTCACGGATAAGCTAAGGCGGCCTGGAAGCGCGTCAATGGGAGTGAAAATATATTCTCTCATCATAGCAGCTTCTTCCCTAGAAAATGGATCACTAAAGGAAGAGACCTTGTAAACAATATCAAAATTACAAGAATGATTTGATGTACTAAGCTGCCTAAATATCTTATGAGTTGGGAGAAGCCTCATTTGAGAATAAAGCAAACGAAACAGTATAATCGACTTCTGGTAAGTTTTCTTGTAAGAGCTAGTAGTGTCACCGGTTTGAAGAGCCATTACTCTTGGATATTCATACTGAACAATCCATCTCTCTATAACTGTCTCAACAGAACAACCATTCTCTTCATGAACAAGTATAATGTCAACTATCATTGGATCCATCAAATTTCTGTGCCAGAAGTTCAAATTCTCAAGAGCAGAAGGTCGATCGCCTAAGGCGAAATTGAACCATTTGTCACTCTTCCTCACACGAGAACCCGTCGAGAGTTCGCCGCTTCTATCGTGTTGACGTAACAATGGTACCCTTGAGTCCAAAATGATGTGTAAACACTTCAAAAGAAATTGATAAACAATTTGTTCCAATTTTCCCAATTCAGGCTGCATATTATTCTGAAAATCCATCCTACCTTATGAAAAATTAAAAAACTAATCCCTAATTTATCAATCCATCTCCTCCTCCAACAAAGAACACTACTTTTTCAAACTAGTATATATCTATCAAATTCAAATTCCAAAAACACATGAGATAAAGAACAAATCTATATACAGCTCAAAGTAACTAACATCTCAGTGATCATCACCAATCAATATGAACAGAGCAACCAGCATCAAGCCCAACAAGAACCATGGATCACTCTGATAAAGCAAAAAAAAAAACAAAATCATTAAACATGTTCAAAGAACAATATTCCAACATCACCAAAAATCAATTTCCAACTATAAAAAACAACACCCATTAAAACATGTTTATAGAGCAAAATTCCAACTACAATGCAGATTTAAACATGCCCACGAAATAAAAATGAAATGAGCACATAGATCAAATGGGATTTTCAAGTAATCCTCAAAAAAAAACTGATTCAATTATTTTTTTTCAAAAAAAATAATTAATATCATTGGGATCCGAGAAAAAGAACGAATTTTTTTCACATGGGTAGTGACAAAGAATGAGTAGAAAGATGAAAAGGGAAGAACTTACGTAATAGAAGAATCGAAGATGAAAAAAAGGTGATGGGTATGTAAGAATGATTAGAAGCCATTGTTGAAGACAATAAGAAGAAAAAGAAAAGAAAAGGTTGCGTAGAAAGAAACAGTGCCGTGGCGTTCTTTCTTTTTAACTACAAATTACATTATTGATGATGATGTAGTTAAATTTAATAAACTACAAATATTATAAACTATACACTATATACTAGTACAAGTATATTTTAATTGGTGTTTGTGAAAGAGAAAATGTTAGTGGTGGTTAAAGGTTTATGAATTGTTATCATGTTAAGAATTGCAGAAACAATTGTGTTGAGGAAGGGTTTTTTTTTTCTCTTTTTTTTTTTTTTTTC
>JBBPBT010000850.1:22083116-22095135 GCA_037974875.1 Cicer bijugum | reverse complement strand
GTTTAATTTTTTAAGCATTTTTTTAATTTAAAAAATATTACTAGTTAATTTAAAATTATATATAATTGTTTTACACGTAATTTTGCAAATTAAATAATATATAATATATATATTATATTATTATAAACTGTATTTCAAAAATATAATATATAAAATAATATTATTATATTAATTATCTTATATATATCAAATAAATAATATATAAAATTTATCTTATTCTTTTATCTTACTTTTTATCCTATTCAAATATTTAGAAGTTGATGTATTCTAATTAACTCGTATACAACTAAAAAACCAAACTGTGTTCGGATGTATAATTATAGATCGAATAATTTTTGTGAATTTAAACATATTCCAAAATAAATATTTGTATTTAGTGTTAAATATTTCTCGAAAACGAATATACCTCCTGTAAAGAAAATATATGAAAGTAAATAAATAAATTAGAAGTCATTGTGGCATAAACCTAGAAGTGGGCTTTTTATAACCCACCCAAACTGGCCCATATCCAACTCAACTTTCCTACAATTCCATTGTTGCCTTTCTCACAGCTCATTCATCGCGACCTAACGCCGCCGCCACCTCCACCGCCGACGAAAAACCACCAACGGTACCACCCTGGCACTTCTCTTTCTCTTTCATACTCTCTCTAAATTTTTTATGATTATGTCGTTCTGTTCTCTTCATATAGTTCTAATGGGTTGGGTATGACAGATTTTTACAGTACAAACAAACATGGGAAAGAAGAGAAAAGCTTCTGAGCCATTGGCTGTGCCCAAAAAAGATGATGCTGCTCGTGAGAGACCAGTTAGGACTCTTTTGGGATGGAAGGATAAGAATGAAGTTAATAATGATGATGCTGTTGAAGTTAAGGATAATGGTTCTTCACCGATATTTAGGAACAAAGAGAAAGTTTTGGTTACTTGCTCTAGGCGCATTGTTTATAGGTAGGTTTAAACCACACAATTATATGCTCGATTCACTTTCATTATAACTATGTTTAGTGTAAATATTTTTTTCTTAGAAAATTGATTAGTTATGCTAAGTTTTGTAGTAAAGTATTGTGTTAAGATTAAAATACTTATATTAGTTGGAGTGATGAAAACTAACGTAGTAGTAGTTTTAAGTAGTTTTTTGAAAAAGTAATAGTTAAGTGGTTAGGTCTACTATTTTTTGGTCTTTAACCATCCCTTTGGTAATCTGGAGTTTGACTGAGAGTGAAGTAAAACTTCACCAAAAATTGTTTCAGTTAGGGTTTAAACTCGGGTACTAGCTTTTAACAGTTCATTAACCACGGGATGCCAACAACTTGGTTGGTTGCTAGGCGAACTATTTGATTAAATAAGGGTCTTATAGGAAAAAATAATAATTTGTATAGAATGATAAATAGTTTGAGTCAAAGAAGTATTCCTAATAATGAGATGGAGTTAGTATATGAGATTGTGATTGTTAGGAATTTGGATTAGCTAATTGTGTTCATAGAAGAATATAATCAACTTTTGTGTGTGTGTAAAAGTTAAGTACAAAGAAACGTTTGATTTGTCTTGTGGATTAGTTTTTGAATATGGTATTGATGGGGTGGAGAGTTTTTGATGAATTTACAGGTATAGGCATTTGATGTTGAATTTGGTTTCGCTTCTACCTCATTGCAAGAAGGATAACAAGGTTGAATCAAAGGAAACTAAAGGTGCCACCCTCAACGAGCTAGTTGAGCTCAAAAACTGTTCCTCTTGTTTATTTTTTGAGGTATTCTTTTTATATGTCACAAGGTTTTTTAGTGCCGAGCCAACTATGCATTACACTTACAAGATATGCTGATGTTGCGTTAGAATACTTTCTGATCTGTTTATGGTGTAAGGAATTATTTTATTGGTTATAAATGTTAGTATTATTATTTAGATAATATGTTATGTTCTTAATATGGATTGAGTCTAGTTGCCTTGTGACATTCTGATAACTGTCTGATTTTCCCCTTTTGTATTTATGAATTTCAGTGCAGGAAGGCAAAAGATCTTTATCTTTGGATGGCAAAAGATCTTTATCTTTGGATGGCAAAATGTCCCAATGGCCCATCCGTTAAGTTTTTAGTTAGTGCCGGTAATATTCTCATTCTTATCTTAAGGTTACTACCAAAAATAATTTCCTTCCTTGCTATGATTATATAGTCTTCTTGGGTCATTATTCTTGTTCTTCATTCTTCTAAATTGAATTGTGATTGATAATTAATTCTCTCTCTCTCTCTCTGAGGCCAATTTACTAGTTTCTTTTTTACCTTCATTGCTTTTCAGTGCACACAATGGAAGAATTGAAGCTAACTGGAAATCACCTAAAAGGTTCCCGGCCTCTTTTGACATTTTCATCAAATTTTGAAAAAGATGCATACTGGAAACTTTTGAAGGAGATGCTGTTACAGGTATTTAGCTGATTCCTCTACTATGTACCATTTTTGATACAGTGAAGGTTATATATACTTTCAATAATACCATCTTAGTTTGATGCTTTGTGGTGTATGAAATGCTAGTATAATTGAAAATTGTTTTATGTTCACTTTTCTGATGTATTTGTGTCTCTTTATAGTATAAATAATTGAAGTATAAACAATTTGATTGGTGCTACTGCTGATATACTTTTTCTTCCTTCATACAGATATTTGAAACACCAAAGGACCATAGAAAGGCTAAGCCTTTCCATGACCACGTTTTTGTGTTCTCAATAGTTGACGACCATATATGGTTCCGAAATTATCAGGTTTGTATTTGTATTTGCACAATATCTAAATAATCGGCATACATACCATTTTTGAATTTTGCATCAGTTTAGAGTTTTAAAAATAAGTGTAGCATTCTGATTATAATTAGTTAAGTACATTGATTGTTTTGGTTATCCATAGGTTATTGATTGAAGTGAAATTGAGACGAAAAATCTAAAACTTTCTCTGCTGTGATTTGAACCTTACCGACGAATAAACTGGGTTTCTAATTTTTTCAATATTTAAAGGATTAACCATGTGTTCCTTCCTTAGACTTTAGCATATGAAATAAAAATTTGCTTTAACAGTTAACACAACTACTTTGAAGACCTAGAGAGTAATGACTATTATGGTAAGATTCAAAGTTGATGTTAAGTCAATGCAAAACCTTTTATTCTATCAATAAACTAAAGAGTCCACTACATTATTGTTTACTAAGATTACATGGAAAGCTTTCAATTTAGTTTCTTTTTCATAAAGTGGTTCCATATGGTTCACCGACGGTGTAAAACATCTAAAATTGACAATGGTTCAAATTCCAAGAAGCTCAAATACATAGTACGACATGACACTAATATAGGGATATGGGGAATTTTTAGAAATAAAGATACGACAATGCAAAGGTATGTCGATTTCAATGTTTGTAAGAAACATTCACTATGCTAATTGCATAATACATAAACCTATCAGTAGTCAAATATATGATGATCACCCAATTTATGAAATGTACTTGTGATCATAACAAGTAGGCATAGGTCCTACCTTTCCCCCACTTATATCAGATTATATTCTTTCTACTACGAATGTGTCACAAAGAACATCCAATTTTGGATGACAATTGTTTCTTTAGTTGTTAAGAAGTATCAAAGAATATCTAAGTATTGGTGGCAATACTGGACACGTATCGGGGCATCGCATACGTGTTTTGGACACCAAACTTTCCTATTTCTGAAGTATCTGGGCTTCATAGCTGCAATTGCATTATTGAAGTATCTTTCCTATTTAGCTATTTTACACAATGTATTGAGGCGTTTTAATAAATTACACAAGATAGTGGTATCATATACTGCTAGTACATTTGCGTTCTTGCGAATACAGCTTCACAATGTTTTTCTCATTTTCTGCTTCATGTTGTTATTAATGCTTACCAAGCAATAAGAAATGACATCTTTATTCCAATGCAGATATCTGTTCCTCATAATGAATCAGACAAATTACCTCGAGGAGGCCTTGATAAAATGACATTGATTGAGGTATGTAAATCTGCTTAATGATTTTGTATTTTGATGTCAATTCCAAATTTTCCCATAACATATGTGTGCAAAAAAACTACTTGTTTAGGTTGGTCCGCGGTTCTGCTTGAACCCAATTAAAATATTTGGTGGCAGTTTTGGAGGCCCAACTTTGTATGAGAATCCATTCTATGTCTCACCAAATCAGGTACTAACCAACATATTCTCAATTTATACTAGTGCTGTTAAATAGTGGTGCTATAGCATAGCAGAATTTGAATAAACCACTATTGTTGTGTGACTATTTAGTACAAGATGTTGCATAGCGCCAAAATTTGAACAAACTCCTATTTTTCACGATTTGAGATTGACAACTGTTATTTATACTCATAAATTCTCTAGTGTTCTACTGAAAATAACTATACCATCTTGGTTGTTGTAGATTCGAGCTTTGCAGAAAAAGAAGAAAGCTGGAACGTTTGCAAAGAAGGTGAAAGCAAAGACAAGGAGGAAAATGCATGAGATGTCTAATCCTCTGGAGCCTGATGAGTTTGCAGATATGTGGAAAGATTAATCTTAAATACACATGCCATTTTCACTGAAAGTTAGAATGAATTAACATTTCACCTTATATGATTCCAGCAAGAAATTGCAATTTTTGGTTGGCAGCCCATGCTTTACAGCAGATTTTGATGTTATGAATCGGTTTATATGTTCGATTGGTTATAGGAGTTGTACTTTTGTTTATCATCAAACCATGATCTTTAAACAAAAGGTAGATCTCTTTGAATCTGTAATGTTGTTTTCTTTGATTCTTGGGGGAACTTTTTCCTACCCTTAGTTGTATTATTATGGTTTTCATTGCTCAATGGTCCTAGATGTGCATGTCTTCGGTAACATTGGAAAATGTAAGTGTTTAGAGATATCAAACATTAAATTATTCTGTTACAGTCACAATTCACAAAGGTTTTCTGTTACAGTCACAGTCACATTCATAATTTTGAAGTCACAAAACTGTAAAGAAATGGAAAGCATGTCTAATCATTATTACGCGATAAATTAGTCGATTTTGTAAAAATGAGTTTAATTTCTCAAAATAACAAATCTATTTAAGATATTGGTTTTTTTCGACAAATGTTTTTTCCCTAATGCACTGGAGGATTAAACACTCGATTAATGGCAAAGAGATCCAAACATCTACTACTTCTTAACCTATACCATAATGTGAATATCTTGTGAGGTTAGTTACCACCTGAGAAATAACAAGTAAAAGAACAAAGGTTAATCAAATGAATCAAAACACCACAGTTTCTTCTTTGTGCCATGAAAGGTTATATAATATTCAAATCTTAATTTTGGCTATACAACATTTTAAGTTTCTCTTCTTTAGCACAGACATCTTTTTGAGTAATCTCTGCATTTACTTGCTTCCTTAGGATTCTTCACATGATTCGTTTCCACTGCTTATCATATCCATCTCCTTGTGTAGACCTTTTCCATATTGTTCTTTTCTAATAACTTTCCAAGAAAACTTGTGTGATTTTCTACTAGCATTACTTCATATCGGTGGCCAAGTCTTTGCTATCATCACATAGATTGTGGCAACTAAGAGAAATATTATCACTTGAAAGGGCAAGATAATACTTGAAGAACTGTCTTGCTGAACCTTCTCATAAAGCAATCCAGTTGATGCCGGTGGTGGAGGAGGAAATGCATCATTTGGTTTTGTAATCCTGTTATAATGTAAAATGTTGAATTGAGAGTTAGTCTGTTTGGTATCACAATGAGTTTGTCAGAATCACAGTGAGTCATTATGATTTTACAAAATCTACAACTTTTAACTTTACAACTTTTAGCTTTTCAAAATCACGATAGCTCATTGTGATCATGACAAATGTTTCGTGATACCAAACATGCACTAAGTATATAATGTGAGAAAAAATTGCAAGTGAATGGAAAACTCAATAATAATTTGGGGGACAATATACTTGTTGTTGGTAGGACAGAAAACAATGTCATATTCATAAGCTTTGCAAGTGAAAGTGCTGGTTCCATCATCAAATGCATAGCTATAAGCTCTTGGACAAGCCTTCTTGAAAATTGTGGAATAATAAGAGGGCTGGCATGTTGTTGGGTTTGCAAATTGTCCACTACAGCAGTACTGATCTGATCCAAATGCTTCACAGGCACTCCTACACCCAACTACATTATCTTGGTATCCTTCATCACCACCGACTACTTGAAGTTCTTTTGGACAACCTATAAAATTTGTAATTTTTTAATGAAAAAAGTACTCTGGTCATTCTATCTTATGTGAGAGACATAAATTGTTCGAAGGTGTACTTTCGGCCAACAAAAAGTTAATAGTTTTTTCAGGTGTTAGGGTCATATAATGTTTTTCCACGATATTTACTTTTTATATTTGGTTCGTATACATAAAGTGTCTTTCAATTTAATCCCTATGAGCCCAATTGTTTTTAATGCTTGTCTATGTCTATAAATATGTGCATGTGATCGGCCTTGAGGTTAGACACTTGACTGTGGCGCCAATCGGTTAAAGAAAGAAACATGTTCTATGGAAAGCAATAAATTATTGATATTTCTATGGCCTCATTAATTTAGAATTCATACCTCTGTTGATATCAGTGACACAACCTGTGGCATTACAGGCAGTACTACCATACACACCTCTTGGCAGAACAAGCAATGGAAGATTGTATCCATCAACCATACTAACATCATAGTAATCTTGATCATTCCCTTGACCAAGTGTAATCTCAAAGAGTGAAGTAGGTGGAGCTGCACCATTCCCATCACATTCAAGCCTTCCACCACAATCACCTGTTTGGCATTTCCCAATTCCAGTTGCATCAAATGTGCAGCCAGTCCTCGCCCATATCCGGCCTGACCAACCCGGAACGCTGGTTAGTTTCACAGATTGGCCCGAGTCAAGCTGTAATCCAGTCGTAGGAAGCGGTGGCGTTCCTGCGCCGGCGAGCGTGCCAGGCCATATTGTATAAGGGCAGTTGTTGGTTATGGTGAATATGGTAGAGAAAGAGGAACATAACAAAGTATAAAGGACATAAAAGAAACTTAGGAGCTTCCAAGATGCAATAAATTTTGACATTATCAATTATTGTAGTTGTTTGTTATTATGTAGTTGTCTTTGAGGGAAGAACTATAAATAATTGATCATAGATGACTTAGAAATATGGACAATAATAATAATGTTCCTCATATTTGTAATATAAAGTATTTTGTGTATTAAAAAAAAAAAAAACGTTCGTTGCTTTGATGAAATTCTTAGCCGCAAGACTATCTTCATGGGTTTAGTATTTCTTTTTAATGTGGATGGCCTAATTTAGAAGAAATTCTTTGCCTTGGCTATTTTTTCATGGGAAAAATGAAAATGTGCAAATAAGGAAATCTATGTATGAAAATCTATGACAAGAGAATCGTGTCACGAAATGGGGATTCGAGGTAGCAAAAAGTTGGCAAGTTGCATAGGATGATCCTATAAAGAAGTGACCTATGATTCCTCAAAGATAGAACAAGGTTGACTAGGAAAACTTGTTTATGCATAATAGTATTATTTCCCTCGAGAGTAAATCAAACTACTACCTTTGACCTCTGAGCAGTGACTATAGAATAATGACATATACCAACTATTGAACTTTAATTATGTGAGGTTAAAGATAAAAGAACAAATTTTCTAACGTAAATTTGACGAAGACCTTTAATTATTATTATCAATTATTCCCGTTGGGAGACTAGCCCCACCTCAATAACTTCTGGATGGAAGCTGGTAGGTAGAATTTGGTGTTAATTTTTTCAACTTAAACACCTACTGTGACACTAATAAGCAAAAAAATTGAAAGTTCTTGGGCACATTTTAATTGAATTTCATATCATGTAGAAAGTAGAAATTTCTATTAGGCACTTCAATTTAGAGGGTTGACACAATGGTAACACTGTTGTGCTTTGTTAGTTGAAATTCACGGGTTCAAATTCTAAAAGTAGCCTCTCTTTGGAGAAGTACGATTGCAATCATAAAGTAAACTCCAATTTTTATTGAATTTCATATTATTTTTTTTTAAAAAAAGTATCATTACCAATAAAAATTTTCAAACCTGTTTTATATTAGAAGTTTGCTAAAATGCTGGCATAGGTGGTTGGCATTAAAACAAAAGACAAATAAAACATCCACCACCATAATAGCTACATGAAAATTAACAACTCTGGATTTCATTAATTGAATACCTATTACTTTCAATACATCAAAGTTGAAGGAAAAATTGATATTACAATCCTCTAGCTTTACAAATATGTCAAGAATGTAACAAAGTATGAAATTTAGCAGATACCATGAACAAGGCAATTCAGAGATGAATTTACTTCAAAAAACAGCCTATTACTTTCAATCCTTCAACACAATATGCAGATATCACAGAATAGTAGTGACAACAATGGTATGTGTTCTTGGTGACAGCACCCCTTTATTTGTTCAATGTCACCTCACAGACACAATCTACGAGAAATAGATCATATAATTGAGAAGTCAAACACAATGAGGTCTGAAATTTCACTGATAATTACTCCCTCCTACCACCATTATAAGCAAAAAAACTATTTTCAACGCAGTTAAGAAATTCAGTTAAGTGCAACTAAATTATCCTTTTGATATTTAGTGGAAAAACTGCTCATTTCACTCAAATGCCAAACACTCAACTACCTACATTAAATGTTTTTTAATTAAAGGAATGATAAATTAGGAATAATAGTATTAAATAGTTTCAAAATAGTTAACTTTTGCTTATAACAGTAACCGAAATTTGATACTTTTTTTTGGCTTATAATAATAACCAGAGGGAGTAATAATTAAGATTACCGATACCTACTTTTCAAATGGTGTCTTTATCATCTTTCAACAGTGTCATAACTGTTCTCCCCTCCATTATTTGGACATCTTGTAGTGTCAAGCGGGTCTTTTAACCCTTTCCTTCCCCATTCTCTAAACTTCAACTAAGAAAGAGACTTGAGTCAAAGTTTCCATGCCTGTGCCTACATCAAGAAAATGAAACATTTATCAATATTTGATGTTTGATAACATAGGGAAAAACTATATCATAAGAAATCATTCAGTAAAGCAACACAAATTTTTGAAGGCTCCTTCTTAGCACATGCTTCAAAACCTGCACAATTTACATTCAACTCACACAACCAACTGTCAATAAAATTCAAACGACACTATAAAGATAACAGAAACTTAATTAAGATAAATGAGAACTAGTATCATCTCCCTTGACCCTGTAACAGAGGAAGAGTTAGTAAACCAGTCTTCATAATAACACCAAAAACTTGCATATGAAGAACTGGAGAGAACCTGAGTTCACCGAAGTCAAGGTTATCAGTATAACCCTAAGTAGATTTATCAGAAGGGGCAAGAATAATACTTGTTTTCTGCACTTTCTGTTCTAACAGAATAATAGAAAACAAAAGAGGACGAATACAAGAAGAGTATACCACACTAATCCTAGAATATGGCTGCTTGGCGATTACAGATACATAGGGAACTTGAGAGTCAGCTAAAATAGAACAGAGTTACGATCGAGCACATTGCTAATATTTACATAAACCAGGTCCAAATTAAATTTGAGCATCATAAAAGAAGGCCAGAATCAATCCTGTGGTAAGCTATAACAATCAGCTACTCAGTAAGCTAGCAAGAATTTGATGTCAATTCAAGTCTCATGACTGTGTATACACAGCCAGCTCAAATCTCCATTCAACAAAGTCAAGCTACTTTAAATACTGCATTACATTATTACTAGAAATATAAGGAAGTCCTACATCAAATGGGGACACATTGTGTCCACCAATCAGCGATTCATAATTGTTCAAGTTCTGTTATGGATACTCATCAGATAGAAAAAGAAAAAA
The DNA here is from genome assembly GCA_037974875.1 of Cicer bijugum. Classification (NCBI taxonomy): domain Eukaryota; kingdom Viridiplantae; phylum Streptophyta; class Magnoliopsida; order Fabales; family Fabaceae; genus Cicer; species Cicer bijugum. Next base: position 22,085,214 of record JBBPBT010000850.1, on the reverse strand, counting down.
ATAAGAGAAAAAAAACTTCAAAGGGATAATGGAAATAATAAAAGATCTCCTTCAGTTATTATGAATCGATATCTAGTTCGTGTCCATGCCATCTCCAACTTGGCTGCAGATAGGACTGACAGCAGAGAAAGATCTCTCGAAAGGAGAAGGATGGAACTGTGCATCCCGCCTACGCTTACAACCACAGTTATCGACAGGTGAATTCTCCACATCGAGCTTCCTGCGAACGCCTCTCACGGCTTGCTCCTCTGTTGGAGTAAGGGGAAAAATTTGACGACTTGCTAGGCAAAGAGAGCTATGGTTATCATACAGAATTCTCTGGTTACAGTTTTTATCGCAGATGTGAGTCAGACCTGTCAGCTTGCAGCGAAACATGTTTCCAATAACACGTTCATTTGCGCATTTCCAGTCGCATTTGTGAACAGGACTTGGACCATCTTGGCCCAAAATACTCGACAGATAAATAACATTTGAAGGAGCTGCAACCATAGAATTTCCATATACCTCCATTTCTTCTTCTAAGATTCCAATCGAATAAATTCCAACTTTAAGGCCTTCCCTGAATGTCTGCAGGGCCCACCACAACAACACATAATTCAGTCAAACTCAACAGAAACTGATCTAAAACTCTCCTATAACTGACCAACCTTAACTCATACACTAATTTCACTTAAACTTCCTTCCAACAATAAACCAATTTCATACTCATCTACAACTAATTATTCCCTTTCAATAAAACAAGGTTCTAACAACAGAAGTGTGTTAAATGAGAAAACCATATTATAAATTAGATCATATTCCACTGATGCAACAACTGATGAAACAGGGAAAACCTAACGCAAAAAATTAACAATATTTTGTCAAACATTACAAAAAATGGAATTTTGCAGATCACAAAATGAGAAAATGCCAAATCGATTTTCAGAACCAAACAAATTCACAAAGGGAATATAAAATAACTGTATATGTTAATCATCATTATTTATGTCTCTTAGGCTAATAAGACAAACCACACTTTTCACCAACAAAAAAAAAAAGACAAACTACACTCACTCTAGGAGCAAACAAATATCCACATGTGGTAGATCTAAATCAAGAACAATTATAATTTACAAACAACATAATTAACACCAACTATAGGATACGTTTTAAACATACAACAATTTCATGCACATACCTAACCACAAAATAGTCATGAAAACACCCTGATCATTTTAGAAACAAATCCTCAATAATAATTAATTCTTATTAATAAATAATTAAAAAAAACTATCAATACAGAAGCATGCTTAAATGAAAAAAAAAATAAAAAAATAACAATTGAACCAAATTATAGCAGAAGAGAAAATGAAGGAAAATAATCTCACATGTTATTTGAACAAAGTCAAACTTCAAAGTCTTCCTCCACAATATACCTACAAAAATGAGGAAAGAGAAACACCAAACAAAACGAAGAAAAATAAATAAAAACTTAACTCTCTCTCTCTTCCTCTTTCTCTTTCTCTCTCTATCTCTATGCTAACAAAAATTTGAAATAAGCAAGGAATGAAAAAGAATGAGTCCGAGTATTTATAGAAACCAAAAACACTCGCGGTCACTGTGGACTTGTGGGTGGGACATATACAAATATATACGACAAAACTAAATGCGTGTTAAATTTCGGGTAAAATGTGATCCAAATGCGACATATGTTGATTTTGGGTCGGGTCAATTAGGTGTCAGCGTTTCCATCAATTTTGGATTAACTATCGGATCCAACTCAAAACTTCTTTCTCCACCCGTCACTTTTTTTTATTAATAATTATTTAATATTGATAATAAAATAAATTATTAAAAGAAAATGGATTTATTTTGTATGCGGAACAGTTACTATATTAGTTTTCGACGTATACATCGAATTATGTGCCCACTTATCATGGCAATATGTATCTGTAAAATAGAGAATTATATGCAAACTTAATATAGTTTTGTTATATATTACCATTTTAGGTTTAAGATATTAATAAGAGAGAAATAAAAAAATTATATTATATTTATATTATGAAGAGTTAATTATTAATTACAAATATTTATATAATCAAATAAATAATTAATTAAT
>JBBPBT010000850.1:22047692-22068098 GCA_037974875.1 Cicer bijugum | reverse complement strand
ATATATATATATATATAATTAATGTAAGAAATTTTTTTAAAATATATTTGAAATTTTCTAATAATCATATTAATGTAGCAAAATTAAATAATTTCATTTGATAAGTGATTGCAATGTTTGAATTTAATTTAAACTGATGCATCTTTTAAGTTACTAAAGGTTATAATTTTTATCAAAAATTGTTTTCTCTCACCAATTACTATGAGTTCAAGAATTATTTTATTTCATTAATTGATTTGAGTATCTCTATAAATAATGATACTTTAGAGGCAGAAAGAACAAGACAAAATTAATGTTACATGAGTCAAGATTCTGTCAAAAATATTTGAGTCATTTCTTCTTTTCTTTAGTACATGAGAGTAAATGAAGAAACTTTGTCATGTAAATTATTATTGATCAATAAGCCTGATCTGAATATACAATTCAGTTTAAAGATTCTAAAGTATCCTGAATGAGATTCGTCGATTAACCCGTTTGCATCCAATATATATAGATTGATGGGGCGAATCGAACATAAAATTTAATATGATACACACATTTTGAAATTTATTTATGCAATCTTCATCATCATTAATTTCATTATCTTTTTACTCAAGATTTGCAGCATATCTCCAACAAAAGATCTAACATATAATGTATAACACTTATCTAAAATGTGTAATTTACTTTATACTATAAAATAAATAATATTTAGAGAAAAATAAAATGAAATGAATAATTTCAATCATTTATAAAAATAATAATAATTGAAGTTAAATAAGTCTTTGATTCTTATAAATTTCAAAATTTATTTTATTTATATATATATATTTAAAAAAAATTATATTCCTTAATTTTTTATCTTCATTTTTTAACCCTATTTTAAAGTCAATTTTTGTTAATCCTTTAAATTTTTAAATGATTTTTTATTTATATGAACCTCTTTCACACAAATTTAAAATTATTTAAAAATAAATAAATTCAAATATACTTTTAAGTAGTAAAAATTTAAAAATAATTTTAAACTATCTTTAAACAAGAATATTTGATATTACAATGTAAGTCTCTATTGTTATCTTTTTTAAAAAATTTTATCGAATACTATATCTTTATAAGCTATAGTGTTCCCATTTTCTCTTATATAATAATGACAATATTGTTTTGAAGCAATAAACCAATATTTGGTTGAATCTGCACACACGTGGACAAGCACGCAGCCACAAAGTACAGTTAGTACAAATTCAGTACTTCAAAAGCACTTTCTGTGTGATATTTCATGGGAAGCAAAGTCAAAACATTATACAAATTCTAAAGAAGATGCCACTTTTCCAACAAATTATGATATTACATTTCTTGCATATGGATTTTTAAGTTTGATTTTTATAGAGGAAATATATAACAAAGTTTTAGATAATATGGTGATTATAATTTCACTTAAACTAAAACACTATGACATAGCAAGTGAATGTTTGAATTATTCAAGAGATTTAGTTTTTGTAGTTCGAGAAATTTAGTTTTTTGTAATTGTGCAATTAAATATTTTGAGTTATTAAATAATAAATTATTTTTTATAATTATTAAAAATTAAAAGATTGTAATTAACCAATCAATTATTAACATTAAACAATGCAAAATGAGATCATAACCCATTGATGATTTAGTTAAATATCTTTGTGGCCTTCTTCCTCTCTCTATCATATGTGTTTCTTTCATCTACCCATTAATTAGTGCTTTAGTAGTAATAGTCCACCAACTTGGTGGAAGTTTTGAATTCAATAGTTTTGCATTGTTAATTTTGTTAGCATTACTTTATAATAAAGTCAAGTAGGTAATCATGCTCCAACATGCCCAATTTATTTTTTAAATTTTTAAACCTCAACCCTATTAAGCTACATGGCATGCCCTAGTACAAAAGTCATAGACACACCTTTCTTTTAAGAGTTGTTATATTAGAATTTGTGTTAATTTAATTAAGGAATGCTGCAACATATAGGTAAAGTTACTCCACTTATATGATCATTAGTGGAATGGTTCAGGTCTCAATAAAGTGAAAGGAAACAAAGGGGAAAATACTTGAAGCTTTGTTTATTTACCAGGGTCTTGCTACTAAGGTATCATGTTAAGAGATATTATAATTGAATGAAATATTAGTAAAAAAATATTTAAAAAATTGATTTATTTAATTTAATTTTTTAATTATATACATCAATTTTTTTAATATAATTTTTATCTATATTTTATTTTGAAAAAAGTAAATACAAAATAAAATTTGTATTTAAAAGAGAAATTTTTATTCTTTTTGAGAATTTAATAAATATACAATAGTTTGAAGATATTATTTCTATATTTGATTCATCAACCTCTGTCCTTAGGATACTTGTTAGAGTTTTTGTAATTGTTTTCTCCACACAGCAAACACCATTTGTTGCCCATATATTTCATTTATCCATATTTTATTTGTTTTCTTTAACCTATGAACTTGACAGTGAGACAAGAGCAACAAAAAGGCAAGTTACAAGTAAAATAATCTTAGAGTCAATAAGTACAAATATTTATCCATTATTCGCCATAACTACCTTTTATATTATTTCTAACACACCTAAAACTAGAGCATATATCATGTGCCCTAAACTTGTTCTATGGGTTTTTTTTGTTGAAGTTAACAATCATACCACAATCTCAGCCACATGATGACAATAATTACCATTTTTCATCAAGGTTCGAAATTAGACGATGATTCTTAAATCACATATCATCCAAATATACAATTAATAAACTTAATATATTTCATCTAAAAACCGTAGGAAATATCTTACAAAAAGACATTTAGTACAAAACAAAGATAGAAACTATTCTAACAAAAAAAAAACATCTTGCTCCCAAACAAGAATCGACTTGATCGTTGCAGTATGTGTAGATACACCACCTCCACCGAGGAACAATCATCTATCACTACAGTCATCGTCTCCACCTCGCCAACTAGGAATCTAGATCCACTCCGAATCAATAACTATTGACTTCTCACAACTTTATTTTTGTGAATGTCTCTTGTTGGGTTTAGATAAAGAATAAAGACTAAAATATTGATTGTGTTAGATGATTGGGTTAAATAAGTTTTTTATTCTTATAAATATATCATATTTACTTCTTAGTCCCTCTAATTATTTTTTTTCAAACAGTAGTTCCTCAAATATTTTCCGTCAATAATTTTGGTCTTTGTTTTTTAGGCAATTCATGTTTATTATTCAAATTTTTGAATGATTTTTTGCATGCATGTTTAAAACATTATAAAAATCTCTTCTACAAATATATGAATTAAATATGATTTTTTAAAAGTTTTTACCACTTAAAAATTCATAATTAATTAATCTTTTATTAAAAAAATTTAAATTTTTGTATGATATATTTTTATAATGTTCTAAATATGCCTAAAAAACATCATTCAAAAATTCGAATGATACACATGAGTTGCCTAAAAAGCGGGGACCAAACTTGTTGATTGAAAAAATTTGAAGGTACATTGTTTAAAGAAAAATTTTAGATGGATCAAATACGAAATATTTTATATTTATAGAGAACAAAATCTTATTTAACCTAGATGATTTGATGATGCAAAAAGATTCTAAACCCTGTTTATAATGAGTTTGCCTATCATTAGCTCTAGATATCAGAGAAGCAAAGGAGATAAAATGCATGTTAAGGAATCTGCTGTCAAAGTTTTATATAGTTTTGCTAAGAACATTATATATATACAAAGTCAATAAAATACAATACAAGGATTTACATTTTTACCAAAATTACATAGAATCGGCCCATAATCACCTAATTAATGTGTATAGATGCACACTTGTGAGAGGCCAAAGTGAGTTAATTTAAAATACAAACTTACTCATTTATGATCTCATGGCCATGACTTGCTAATTTCTACTATCTTTGAATGTCAGTTACTTTAAGTTTCATCTTCATGATTCCAGCTTGAACTACAATTTCTTCTTTGGATGAATCCACTTTTAAAACAGTCACTTTTTTCCCAAGTGAAGAGACATGTATTGTATCACCAACCTTGGGAATTGCAGACCTATCTGCAAGATTAACAATGAGTCAATGAGAACTACATATTCTCAAGATAGCACAATACATGTATAAAGTATGTCATTATTATCTCATAGTAATAAGTGTTCAATAACTATGTAAATACAGCGTAAAAATGTTTTACACAGACATCCAAGCATATTTTACTGTTGTATCACACCATAATATTATTTTCTAAAATACTAGAACAAATATCTACATGATAAGATATGATCGAATATTTGTTTACACTGTCAGTAAATAGAAATTAAATTCTCATAACAATTTAGTTTCTCATTATTTTCTTCTTGTGACATCATCTTGCAGTATAATTAAGAGCCCGCTTACATTGTAAAAATATTTTCTTTTTTAATTTTACAAAATGTGTTAATTTTTTTTGTTAATAACAAAGCGTAAAGAGATTCTTGAAGTGAACAATTGTTTGCATTTCTAAAAATAACAAAAATGCCAAAACAAATGTTTTCATTATTTCCAGAAATGCATCATCTCTAACTAACATTTCATCTTATTTTCATCACAATGGATCACTTCAAAAAAGTCTCTCATCTTCTCATTAACTAGTTTTCCATAATTTTCTCATTGTTTCATTATCTTGCATTATACCTGTCGATGATTGGTCAATTTTTTTAACACCAGATGGACTTCTATCTGTAATAGCAGGTTCTTTGTTATCTGTTGCAGTATGGAGGTTGTTTGTTGTTGATACATGAGAGCTCTTAATGGCTTTATTATGCTGTGACATTTTCTTAGATGATGCATCCATCTCCCTGACCTTCTTGTGAAGGATGGATCTTGCCATCGCTGCAGCCTCGGAAACATCTCTCATCTTTTTAAATCTTAGACTTGTACTATGTTCCATGATCTTCCTTCTGGTGTTCAATAGACTACTGTGAAGTTCTCTGGATTGCCTACAATTACAAACATAAAAATTTACAAATACTCCAAAGAGTATAGTGGAATTTGCTCATAATTAATTATATGCATGCAAGCATCCGTTTAATGTGATTGTGTTTCAAAATGAAATTTATTCCAGAAATGGATTTTACATAAGTAATTTGAAGTAGATACTATTTTATGTTACTAATAAATAAAAAAAGTTGCAGATATGATTGTATGATCTATTTTTACTTCAATGCAATAGCAATTGAATAAGCTTACTCCATTCTCTGTTAAATACAGAAATAAGTACATGTGCCATCATTAGATAACGGCCTCGCTTTGTACAGAAATGAAAAGATACTGGAGATGAGGAATTTAATAAATTTAATCTTTAATAAAGCAAAGAGTCTCACTTTAGATAATAATCTGCTTCAGTTGATAGCTGCTGGTAATCTTGTTTTAACTTCTCCATATCAGTAATCACCTACATTTAAAGTAAACAACATCAAAGGCTGCTGAAATATTACTTGTCAATTTATTTATTAGAAATATCTAATAGAGTATCAACTTTAAGGCAAATCAATGGTCTATTCATTATGAAGTCTAAAACAAAAGATTTAGGCATTCTATAGTCAGCAATTCACTTTACAAAGTAAAGTAAGTAATCTCAACTGTGATGAGAAAATAAATAGTTGATAGTGTAACATATTTATGATTTGTTATACATGTGCATGTAATAAAAACCACTTATTTACTTGTCAATGGTTGATATTGTTTACTTTATCTTCTAAAACATTACTTATTTTTAGTGGAGCCAAATCCAAAGCAAAAATAACATGAATAGATATGATATTAAGAGGGTACCGCATGCAACTGCTAACAAATAATAAATACAATTATGATATATTAAAAATACCTCATCAATTTCCGCACTAGCAGAACCATATAACTTACGCGCAGAATCTATAACAACGGATGGTAGTCCCAGCCTCTCGGCTATATTGATTGCATTTGAGCGACCTACAGTGAAAATATCATGAGTTATGTTCATTAAGTAGTATATATTATGTTTGATTCTCAATCAAGTTATCCATGAAACAAGCATTCTCCTATTAAAGCCAGAGGTTGAAAAACTTATTCTTGCAGAATATACCATAGGATGAACACATTGGCAGATAAAGGGGGACAATCAAAAGACAACGTACCGAAACATAAAATTTGAAAGCAAGAAAAAGTACGTCAGTAACCTTGTCACCATTCCTATTATTCATGAGTTAGAATGCTTACCAGGTATGCCCCAGAGAACCTTGTAAGTTGGCTTCAAATTCACTTCATCAAACTCCATACATGCATTTTCAAAGGCCTCATCACTGCTCATGAAATGAAATCCATGAAAGTAAAAAACTTGAGGAAACAGCAAATAATAACATATCCGTTTAATGCTTTGAAAGAAACTAAAAGAAAGAAAAGATACACAGAAAACACTATCAGAATAATGGATTTAATTATGATCCATTGATATCATAAAAAATGTTAGATTACAGTGAACTATATGGTGTCACCTGTTTAGAAAAAGAAAAGACCTATATGACAAGTTCTTTTTTTTTAATTTAACTATGAAATTTTTATATTTGTTGATAGTGTAAAAAGTTTCTGCAGCGACAATGGATCATATCTAAACAACAACAAAATATAATGCACAAAAATTGCTTTAACATTTTATTAGAAATATCTAACATCTAATAAACATTTGACAACTCATCTTGGGTGACGCCATGTCTTTTGTTTTAATACTTTTCCCTCTACTTCTTTTCTATTGTTTGCCCTTTTTATTTTACAAGAGCAGATATTATCAGTTCAAAGATGCCAAATCATTGTATTTTCCTTTAATGTTTTGTCTGTCATTCGAATCAACTACCTGTATTTCAGGGTTTTCAGTTCACCATGATGTGTCGTTGCTATAGTCAATAAACAACCGTCTTGGGCAAAAGATTCCAATAATGACATTCCTAGAGCTGCTCCTTCAAGAGGGTTTGTTCCTGCACCAACCTAATAATTGCAAACATTGCTCTACCCATCATTTTTTACATGAAATTACATATTTGAACAGTTAAATAAACTCACACTATACCTACCTCGTCTAGTAGCACCAGTGACTGCCTTGTTGATTGTAATTTAATATTCTGCAAGATAAAATTAAAAGTAAAAAAATCATGTAGTTGAGATATAATAAAAGAAAATTATATGTCACTTGTGAGTATAACATCACTAACATGTAATAAACAGCATTTAAAATGTTAATCGAGCTCAACTGACATATTTATAAGTTGCTCAATTTCACTGGAGCATATTAACGTATTTAAGTATAAGATGTTTATAAATGCAAAATAAATATGAAGAAAGGAAGGTTTCAATTCAGCATTAAGTTCTATTGTACACAAAGACAACATATTTTCCTTACACTGATCTGTTTCAAGTGGCCAGAGAACGTAGACAAAGACTGCGATAAGGACTGCTCATCACCAATGTCAGCAAAAACAGAATCAAACCAAGGAATTTGCACAGATTCAGCAGCAAGAACATAGAGACCTGCATCATGACAGGTGAAGAGCATAAACACCCTATGAGTATTTAAACATGAGTAAGCAGAAAGGAAATATATGCAGCACATGTTTGGCTTCATTAATCAATCCTACATAGGTTATTCATGAGTGACAATGGTGGATTAAAAATGAAATGAAGATTCTATCCAGCCCGAGGAAATCACAACATTGCACCCAATTTTCACCATACTTCAGCATTTAGTGTCGCAGCAAGGTCTTCCACCGCACTGCAGATTCGCCACAAATGTGGCATGATTAACAATGTAGATAAGAACTACTAACTTCGATTATATCTGTAGTCTATGTGGGATCTGAAAACACCCATGAAAGTGTTAGAGGCTGCAAAGAAGACAGCAAATGATTCCAACACACCCTCAAACCCAAGACTAGATATCTGGAGTGTTGATAAGTCCAGTGAAAAGATATTCAATTCATATCTCAAGTACAAAAGGTTAAATATCCAGAGGCTCATCATGAAGATAAATTAAACCAAATGAACTTTTACTTCAGAGAATACAATATTGATTCTCTTTATGTGCATGTAATAATGGTAGACATCGAGAGAAAGAGAGGAAACATGAATACCTGATTTTGCCATCATAGCAGCCAATCCTACAGTCTTCAAACATATTGTTTTACCGCCGGTATTAGGGCCAGTTATAACTACAACACGAGTTTTATTAGCTACTAAAAAGTCAACCGGTACTGGCTGTGGTTGAGCTTTGGCCAGTGCAGCAACCTGCCAACCAAAAGTTCTTTATAATGAGTCTAAAGTAATCATCAGATGCACGATAAGCAGCAGATAGCCATAAAGTCACTGATAATATCAAATATCTAAAAGTTTAAAACATTGTGATATTCGCTGGTTTCAATGGAAGATCTCTAACAACCTCTTGATGATATATTCTTCTCATAAGTTATTTCCTGATGTTTTCCGGAGTGAATAAGAGAGAGAGAGAGAGAGAGAGAGAGAGAGAGAGAGAGAGAGAACAGTAGTCTTGTGTTATTTGTGACTTAACTGAAGTAGAGTTATTGACATCCTCTTTGGCCTTTTGTAAATTCGCCCTATGACTCTGAAGCAATAAAGGATGATAAGATTTGGGAAGATACAATATCCATTCCCTATTGTTGGGTAACGGTCCATTGGAATCTTTGTTCCTTGTTAAGAAGGATTCAGCAGTAGAGGAGCTATTCCAATCAGGCAGATATATATGGGGATTTGATCCTCCAAATGAAAGACCATACGTAGCCCGAGCATTAATCTGCATATATGAACAGCATTACTGATAATCTTTTCGCACAGAAAGCATGTGTTTACAATTGGTGAACCACTTCACTAAAAAAACATTACAAGGTATTTACCACATCTAGTTGAACCAAACTGTTTAATATATTTTCAATATCATCGACGTCTAGCTGAATCTGCAAATAAATTATGACAACATAAGGAAAGAGAAAAGAGAACATGCACGTAACGATCTGTGGAATACTGTATCCCTATAATTTGGCTCATGTAACTGTATTCTCGTGTATATAGCTCTAAGCTCAACCATTGATGTATTATTCAATATATGAGCGAAAACACTATTTCGTAAATTCAGAGAGAAATTGTCAGATTGTCTGTAAGTTGTAACCTTTTTGGTTAATGCCAAGAGCACATCTGCCTCAGCCTTTGCTACCAAACCTCTTGCTCGCTGCAATTCGTCATTTAAGGGAACAGCAGAAAGTGGCTCTATAGTACTTCCTACTCCTGAACTGCTGCCAAAAAAATTGTTATATTCAAGCAACGAAATTTTACGCCTTACCTACTGCCTTTACTGACAAACATATTATTTCATAGACAATGAAAAATTGGAGCTATGTTGAGAAATTTTGTAAACCTGGACAACAATAGACCCTTAAAACTTGTTTTCTGTCCAGAATCCGTTCTTATGCACCACCTACCATTGATGTTATTCACTTCCTGTTTGAATTCTCACAAAATCAATAGGAAAAGAAAGAACCGTCCGGGAAGAACGAAATGCATGTACAGTAAGGTGTATCTTACACTTACAAGAATTGATGTTTCACTCTTTTCATTTCTGATTAAGCTTTCCATTAATTGTTGTACCTGAACAAAGGAAACAAATAATCTGAAAAATGGGAAGTATAAAATGAACTCTTGTAGAGATATTATATAAATCATTCATGTGTTGTTGCCTAAATGCACTCTAAGAAACAACTTAAGTACTTTGAGATTTTTTTCATATTAATTTTAAAAATAAACAATAAAAGAAAGAAAATTACTCTAACTTCCCAAGTATATCGGAAATTGCATGCATCTCCCCACCAATATTAAAGATCAATAAAATTCTCATGTACTTTTTAGTAATAGTATGCACTACAAAAGTATCCTAATTAAACTTGGCCTAACACAGAAAGTGACAGATAAAGCAACCAGATTTTTGTCAAACAAAATAGATTAGTCATTTTTCACAAGTACACAAAGTTGAGTTGGAAGTTTGCTGAAAAATCATCCTAGTGAGTGACAAATTAGTTCTATCTGCATAAAATTGAATGATACAGTTACAATTTTGATCCCTTCGCAGCTTTTTCAGCTAAACTATGGTCTTGTTTTACCCAAATATGATGGCTCTATTTATATTTCAGTTGAATCAAGTCAGTATCTCCCAAAAACACATTACCAAATATAGTAAGAAAAAAACAGGAGTTACCTTTCTCTCAAGCAGTTGCACTTGTTGACGTGACTTTTTAAGCTCTGAACTCTATAACAAGGATGAAAGTTTAAATTATACATGTGTTTGAAATAAGAGAAGAAGTTGACAATTAGCTAGTTGTATGGCAGCAACAAAGGATAGATGCATCTTTGAAGTATTTTCTCTTAGTAGATACAAAGTAATGAGGAATGTTAAAAAAAAAAAAGCCAAGAAGTAACAAATGCCATGCCATCTTAAATCAAAGAAAATCAATAAGTAATAGATGCACAACTTGTAGATTAGATAAAGGGAACTTGTATGAGATATAGAACGAACCGCAGAGTCCTTGATAGAGCCATCTTCGTCAATAACTTGTTCTATCGCTTTAACCAAAGATCGATTGACGACAAACTCCATTATCTGCAAACATGTTCATAAGGAGAAAAAAAAGTCTCAGACATGGTAAAAATAGGGTCTGTTTGGCTTTTTTTTCAACAGGTATCCTCCATCAAAGATAATCCTGTTCAAGTCACAATCAAACATTAAATGTGAACATCTCTCTCAGCGAGAACTCAAACGGTGGTTCGCCATGTTATGGTGGTTGGTTTGGCTTTAGCAAACAACAATCACTAATAGTTACAAAAATGCTGCTTTGTTTCCACTTTATTTCTTATTTTTTAGAATTTAGACAAAAAATAGTTAAGTTAAAACAGCAAGAATTTGTTCTATTTCAAAATTTTGAATTGCTGACATGTCACAATTCTTAATATTGCAGATAATTGCAATCAAAGACAGCCTGAATCATAGATGCAGAGACATCATAACTCTTGATGTCGTCGTTCAAATTGCAGTCACAAACTTTTGAAACCCTGATTTTTCATAAGAAACTATTCAAATGTTTGAAAACTTAAAAGAAAACAACCTCTTTATAACTACACGTGAACACACAAAATTGAAATAGAACTATTAATCAAATGATATACTATATTTTCAAAATCTCATTTCATTACTTACCACTTCTGTAAGAGGCATGAAACGGCTATACCAATCTCTGTCTTGCTTAATTGTAGCTTTTAAATCACCCTGCAATGTGTCTGCACACTGAAGAAGAGACAAAACAGCCCTTGATTCATAGCCAGTTACTGGTATGGTTCTCCGCGCATTTTGAATTGCAGTTTTCACCTACAGCAACCTTAAATCAACAACTTGGCATCAAAGCAAATATGAACATTATCTGATATCATAAAAAAGAACCCACTTTTATACACTAGTTACATACCAGCATAGCATCAATGTGACCAAAGTGCAACCTGCACGAACCATGCTTGTGCATTTCGACTGCGGCATTGGTTTCTTCGAGAAGTTTGAGACTTTCCTCATAAGTTCGACTCAGGGACCACAGTTGATCCTGGCCCATGAACACCAATTGTATAAATCATGAATTCAGTCCATCAAGTATAACTCTTTCTCATATTTATGTCATGTTTGAATATACAGGCTACTTAAGCACTTATAGCATAACCGTCTATCATATATAAATGCTTCTGCATAAACTATTTCTATAACAAAGAGAGAATAACGTCAAACTGTTTTTATATAAGCTATAATCTATTTTCATAAGTTATCCTGAAGAGTTTATTGGGAATAAACTGAAAACAAATTTATGGACATGTTATAAGCTATTTCCATAAACTCTTCTAAATAGTCTCACAAACGCATGTGTTAGGAGATAAACTCAAATAATTCGATCAATAAAACTATTAAATATTCCTAAAGTATATAAAATTCATCTCATTAATCTGTAAAATATATGAAAATGTGTCTCCTTAAATATAATGCAAAAATTCTTACTGTAAGCCCAAATGTCATGGATTTCTATATAATTAGAGACAAATTACTATTTTTACATAAGATTGAATAAAAAACAGATAGAAACCGGTGTTAACAGAATTTAATTACGAAGTGAAATCTAAACAAGGATTTAAATCATTACATTGTCAGTGTATAGAGTTTTTAGTTTTTACATTATCAGTCAATCACAACTGTTAGATCATTAGAGATATTTGACTTTTACTATAACCGTTTCTAAAGTCATGTCTATGAATCGTTGTGATATATTAACACTATATAACTTTTTAAACTAACAGTACATGACAATTAAATTCTTTATATAATTGCAAGAGATTAATTAAAGGATAGTTACAACCGTTTCCTCCAATAAATTTGAGGGTCTTGGTCTCTCCTGAATTCGAGAGTTTGGCCTCTCCCAATAAATATGCTATCCCAAATAATTGCGTACTATCTCTTTTCTAATATCTTCTCTAATTATTCTAATTACATTTTTTTTGGATAGGTGAATGTGAAGAACTTAGATTACGTTAGTTTCCATGATGGAACTCAAAACCTACTGCTTAAAACTCTTTCAACAAAGCTTAGCTCACAAACCAAGGTACCTCTGTAAGACACTTATTCTAACTACATAATCATAACTGTAATAATTCAAATGTAATAACTACCACCATAACTTATAACTTAGTCTAACAAAAACATAAAAAAAAAAAAAAAAAAAAAAAAAAAAAAAGAATAAAAAATCATAACACAAGAGAGAGACCTTGAGGGCGTGACGGCCCAAGGAAGTAGTGGCGAAGGAAGAGACCAAATCGGAGAGTTTGTCCCATTCGAGAACTCTGAGGCTGTCGTGGTGAATGGAAGCTACCACAACCGTTTGTCTATGTCTATGCTTCAGTTTGTTAACGGTTCTTATCGGAAAAGAGAATATGGTTGTTGTTGTTGTGCAAGAGAACAACATTTTTATTGGTTATCACAAAATAATGGTTGTTTTGTTGTATTATCAGTGTCAAGGAAATGATTGAGTGAGTGGTTGTTGATTAGCATTTAGCATCACCCACTTTTGACACTTAGAATGGAAGAGTAAACCTGGAGAATGGAAGATTATTTATTATAAATGAAATCATAATAAATCAATCTTGATATTCTTTTTTTACTTTTATAAAATGGTTATAAAAAATAATTATAAAAACATAGTTTTATTTTTACTTTATTATTTACATAGGAGATTTTTCTAACTCACCGGTCGCAATTTCTTTTCTCATTCTATTTTAATCTAGGTGTTTTAAAATCGCTAGTTTACATCGTTTTTTTCTTCTTATTTTATTTATTTAAATAAATAAATTTTATTTAAATTTATTTTTTTCATGTCTTTTTTTATTTCGTTGATTAAGAGCTATATTTGATTTTTTCGTCTCATTAACATGTTCATTTTATCGCGGCCTAAAATTTCGTGTTTCTTGAATTCAATGGCCATCAAAATTTATTTTAAAATAGAAAAAATATTAGGAAAACCTTAAAATAAAAATAAAAATGAACCAAATTTGAGTTATGGAGTCGATTATGCGTATGGAAGATATTATTAAAAACGGTTATCTATAATTAATTTATGCAAAATTAATTTTAACTTAAATATATTTATTTTTCTTTATTATTAAATATGACTAACAATTATTACTATATTTAAAATATGATTTTAAAATAAATATGTACTTAACAAATAAAGGAAAAAAAAATCTATTTATATGCTTAACAAGAATATGATCTTGCTTCTACGTATCTCCCGGTGGGATGTAGAAATCAAAACTATGTACTTCTTTGTTAAAAAAAAGTGGACGTATTGATTGTTTTTTAAAGAAAACTTGTTTTGTGATAAAAAAAGTTTCGACGAAAAAGAAAAAAATAAAAGAGTTTGATTTGAATAATTATTTTAAAATATAAATTTTAAGACTATCAAGTAGTAAAATTTGTGTTCCAAAATTCAAGGAATAAATAAGATGTCACATCTAATTTAATTCTCTAAACAAATATTTTATTATTCTCGATTTTTAAATTGAATTTCAAAACCACCAAATAGTACAACTTGTATTTATCAACTCAAAAATAAAAAGAGTTATGTCTAAATAAATCAAATTTAAAAATTTTAATTTTATATTTATTTATTTAAAATAAATAAATTTTACAATTATTAAATTGTGTAAATTATATACTTCTACTTTAATAATTTTTATTTTTTAATTTATTTATGGATTTTAATTTATTAATTTATAAGTTGAGATTTAGAACCATTAAATTGTCGCAACTTGTGTCCTAATAACTCAAAAATAAATAAATTAAAAAAAAAATACATCTAGTTTATTTTTAGTAATTATTAATGTATAAAAATAAAAAAAATCTGAATTATTAAGTTATTGTAACTCATATTATAATAACTTAAACAAGATTTATCTTAATTTAAGTTTGGCAAGATTTTTTTGCAAACAAACTAAAACTTAAGTATTTAAATGCAAAGTAGAAGTGCATTGTGCCATGCCTATACCTATATCTATTCATCCATGCACAAACAGATCAAAAGCAAATGCAAGCTGGTTGCTTTTACGGGCCTCACTTTTCTAGACAAATTCCAACTTCTAACATACCATTTGAATTTTTTTAATAATAACCTCATTTAAATAAAAGGCAGCAAATCAAATGAAAAAAAAACATTGAACAATGAAACTAAAACTTCACCAAACAAACTACAAAACAAATGAAACACTATATTAAAAGAGATGAAGAACAAATACTAACTTGAGAGACACATATTTGTATATAGTGGTGAAGAAGGAGATGGCAGGGTGTAACAGTTGATGGTGGTTGACGGCAGTATCCGATGGAGGTTATAATGATGGTAATATTTTTTGTCTCTTGTTTTTTTATTTCAGAATCTCTCATTTTCTAAATTTTTTTCTCTTTTTCTTACTTCTCTTTTCGAAAAAAAAAAAACTAAAATTCTCTTCTCTAGATGTGATTTTTTTAATATCAGTAGTGTTCTTTTTAAATCTCCCTCCCTTTTGAAATTTGATAGGGTGTATTTATAGAGTTTTTTATATGTTTAGTTGTTTTCTGGTCTGCCTTGGTCCTTCTCCATCAATGTCCTGTTTGATGTTTCGTTCTCTTTGCTCATCATCTGCATTTTTCTGCACCTTTGATGCTTTCATAATTTTAGATTATTTGTTATGATTTGTTCATTGTTGAGCTTTTATTTGTCTTTTAGTTTCTTTTTTTAAACTAAAAAATTTGTCTATTTGTTCTTATCATATGTGCAAAGGCTGACAAGTAAAAAAAAATGTTTTTTTTTTGTTTCTCCAATTAGTTAAAACAGGTAAAAAAGTATCAATGAGCATGACTTGTGCATCAATGACACTCAGCATCAACATAACAGGGTTTGGCAGTGAACAAAGTCAACATAGCATGGCTTGATCTAATTTAATTTTTATTGTAATTTATTTTTGACTTTATTCTTAGTTTGTAATTTGATTTGGTTTTAAAACTCTAATTAGATTTGAAATTGTAAATTTATGATACATAATAAAATTATTTATTGTAATTATTTTTATTTCCTTTTTTAAATACATTTTTTTTATTTTTTATTTTATTTATTTTTAACCAAAATAGACAAAATTGGGGTACTATACATTTTATTGAGACCGATAGATTAACTTTGGGTACAAACAAATTCAATACGTGATTTCATGATTCTCAACATTGCATATTCAAAAATAAAGATATTTTGATCACTTTAGTTTTATCAAATTTGTATGTACTTTGTAGTTATATGCCATTAATTTGGATATTGTGAGCTGGTTCACATAATCATTCTTTTTAATTGTTGGTGAATTTGTAGTTGTGTTGTTCTTGATTAATGTATTCTTCTAATTTGAATGAATGAATATTATTTTTAATAAAGAAAAAAAAATTAAATATATTTTTTTAAAAAAAAGTAGATGAGTTGGGTCTCAAATTTTGATAAATTTGAAGCTTAACGAGGAACGTGACAATTGGGAGTTTAATCATCTTAACCAAGATTGTGAGCCAAGATGCTTATGTTAGTATAGTCACTCCATTGCATGGTTAACTAAAATTTTATACATGTCCGACCCAAGCATGAATGAGTTTCCTAAAGTCTTTCATTTAGGCCTCACCCTTAGAAAATGTTTTTTTTAGCATTTTCATGTGTGATGTAATTTGGATCGTTATTTGCATTCAATCTTTAATAGCCTCATGTTTACACTCTCATCTATAAGAATATGATCTCAAAAAATTGGGCCATAATTTATGAGTTTTTCTTAAAACCCTCCATTTCTATTTTTGATCAAGTTTGTATGTAATTATGAGACTTGTTTTCACCTTTCAACTTTGTTAATTGTTGAGTTTTTATTTCAAAAATTTAATAGTTGAGATGAACTATTAAAATGGGTCAAGATGAAACAATTAAATTAGGGTTGTTATTTTTATTTATATTAGAATGTGAAAGAAGTAAAAAATATAAATAATACAAGAAATAATTAAAATGTAAATATGCAGGATTCGTAAAATATGAGAGTCCATTTAGACTATAGGGTAGAATTTTGAGCGTTGGTGTTGGAAGGAACGAAAGGAATGCTATGTATTTTATTGTATGTGAAACAAAATGAGTTAACTTTTATGAAATTGATAGCTCTTTTATGTGGTTGCACAATAAGAATGACGCATGAGTTACCATATAATTGCTATAAAGATGATGCAAGGTGTAGCTATTCATTTGGAAGAAGATTACACTCATAGATCACATTCAGTGGAAGAAGTTGAGATTTAATCATGATGATAAAATAAAGCAAGGACATCCACACATATCTATTTTAACAAAGTGAGAAGCGATCAAGACCAGGATTAATGGGATTGGTTATAGCATGAAAATTCATATCAAAGAACAATTGTGTCAAATAGCTAGCTTTACTAGATGAAACTTCAATGTGTCTAGGGTTGTACATGGGACAGTTTGGATCAGGTTTGGTCAAAATCAATATCCAAATAGGAAATTTTGATTTAAATCTAGAAAATAATTCGTCATTTATATCATTGAGTTAATTTGAGTTAAACCCTTTATTTTTTATTTGAGTTGGGTTGAGTCCTAATATATCTAAATTCTTTTTATTTATAATTTTTTTTTTTAAAATCACACTCTCTCTAAAAACAAAACTATTGTTTCATATAATATAATCATATTTTTCACTATTGATTTAACATCAAATATATACGCATATTTTATTCATTATCTAAGTGATTGATTTTGTTATTTTTATAATTAATTTCATCCAATCACCCAACCCAAATCATTCTCCTAAGTCTATCGTCTTTCTTTGAGCATGTGGACTCTTTATATGATAGTCAGTCTAGTATATATACTTTCTACACCTACATAAAAATGTCAGAAGAAAAAAAAAGGCATGTTATTCTAACCCCTCACCTAATCCAAGCACACGTAACTCTAAGTATCTTGATAAAAGGCCTCTCTCCATATATATTCTATATTATTGATGTTGTCAATGAGAGTAATTGTGGATTCTATGTTGTTGTTGCACTACTTGGCAAGAGTGGTGAATTATTGTAAGACATGTGTCATACAATATATATTTTAGCAGGTTGAGTACGTTATTGGCTTTTGTTAGTGTTTTATGTTTTATTTAAGGTGAAATTATTTTCATAACTAAAGTAATATTGTTATATAATAGTAAAATTTTCATTCAATATTTGTAAAAAATATATATTTTGGATGATATCGTAAATTTTATCTAATAGTAAAAATTTAAAATAAAGATCCTTAAGTCTTAACTCAATTAAAAAATGTCGATATTATTAGTTTAAATATTTTGATTTACATTTGAATTCGGAATCTAATATTCGTGAGTTAATTACAACAGTATTTATCATATTTTCTAAAATAAAAATTTGAAATGAACTCAATTTTAATAAAATCTTGATTCAATGGGGATTATAAAACTTGATTTGTTAAATTTCAAAAATGGACTAAGAAATAAACTTTAGAGATCGATGACATTTTATGCAAAGTTAGAACCAAGAAAAAAAATGAAATTAAGTTCTCCTCCCATTTAAACTCATCATATCTTGATGATAGATAGCCAAAGATTTAAATTTTCTTTTCTACTAATGTTTTGAAGATGAAATGTGTATTTTGGTATTGGGAGTGTGATTCCAATTTTGACTATATTTGGCATTTTGATCATAAGTTTAAATATTTTTATCATTGTCGAATGATTCTTGTTGGATAGGTGACTAGACTCGTTTTGCTATAATTTGATCATAAACTTTAAATAATTTGAAGGAATGTTGATATAATAAAATAGACTACAAGATGACAAAACATAAGTTGTCATTTTCTTCTACTTTGAGGTTTTCTTGTGAATATAGAAACATACATAATTAAAAATCATTTTTAAAAATTATACATCATCAGCTCTTCAAAAAGTGCATTTTTTCTTCTAAATATAACACGAATCGTTATTTTAATAAAATTCGTAAAATTTATATTAAGATGTAAAAAAAATATGAGAACTAATGAGTTCTTAATGTGTATACTTTATTTTATTAATATTTTCTTATAAGTTGTAGAATGATTTATATTTTTGAATTGCAAAAGATTAGTATAAATGTACTATACCTAGGGCAATGCAAATTATTCAACGCCTGAATGTGCACATTCGGATACTAGTTTCATGTGTTTGGATGTACACATATGGACTGAATATTTGACAACATCTAAATGTGCACATTTGAAGTCTATTTTCATGTGCTTCGATGTGTACATCTAGACAATATCAATAAATTGTCCAAAATAGAAAATCATAAAGTAAATTAAAATAAAACATAAATCTCAAACTTACCTTTTGATTTTCAAATCAAGCAACAATGAGATAGCGTATATGTTTGGGTCTTTACATGATTGATGATATATACAAAAATTATATAATTTGAGCGCATTATTTCTCACCAATATTACTGCACAAATACGCAACAAAAGATATAATATATAACTTCAATCCTTGTAGTAATAAACCAAATTTTATTATCTATTTTAACTTATTTGAAAGTATATACCATTTCATAAGAAACTATAAAATTCATCAAAATGACTTTTAATGGACTGATATTTTATCAAAACTCCTTATTGAAAATAGATTTATAATAACTTTTTTATTTTTTTTTAGGAAATCCTCTTTTCCACTATAGTTTAAATGAACCTTTACATGGTGTTGGGCATACACAAGAAGTAAACTCTAAAATTCTCTTCTTTTGTCTTTTTAATTCAACATGTCTCTCCAATGGTTTGAAGGAACATACAAGTTGTAGATTAAAAATGAAAATTAAAAGGAGTAATACATTTAAACTTACACCTAAATTATACAACAAATTTTTATAACTCATATCTAAAATGAAATTTTTTATATTTTGTTCTAGCTCACAATCTAGAGTCCCTAAAGCAGTAACTGATCTTAATTCTAAAAAAAAAAAAAAATAGGTGAATAATTTATCTTCCGAACGACTCATAATTGATGAGAAGAGTTGTAGTATCATCTTTTAAATGTAGAGTACACTGATAGTTATAATTAATGAACGCATAAAAGAAGTTATTGAAAGGGTGCAAGTTATAGGATTTGGATAGATGATTTAAAAATAAAATTTAAAAACTTTAGACAAGTTTTGAGGGTGACCGGTGGGGGTTGTTTAATGGTGTGGGCAACAATAATGGTTATAAGGAACTCATATTTAATGTTTTGGCGGAACTAAGATTCACTTATTGCATCTTCATACTGCAACTTTTATTCTACTCCCTTTCTCCTATAATAATTAATTCTTTTGTAAAAAATTATTTTAAATTTTACCATTTAATTGCTATTATTTATATTATTTTAATATAATATTTTTTATTATTTATTTATTTATGATATTGATAATGTATAAATATTTAATTAACAATGCTAATTTTATAAAGTATTTTTTCTTTTATTTATATATAATTTTTTTTAATATATGTAAAATATCAAGCGTCTCAGTTATTTTAAAATAGAGAGAATATATTTTGATATCTAGTATAGTGAAAAAGAAAAGAAGAAAAAAAGCGTTGAAGTGATTTTGTTTTTGTAAATTCCTTCTGTTTTACTTTATTTTTAAGGGGAATACTCTATTATTCTAAAACTTATTTGAGTATGGTATTTAACACTCAATATTCTAATGATACGTCATTTTTATTTAATATTTAGTAATTTTTA
>JBBPBT010000850.1:22011404-22042540 GCA_037974875.1 Cicer bijugum | reverse complement strand
AATCTTATACATAATTGTAAATTCCTAAATTTAAATTTGAGACATAATATATATTATAACAATATTTATATGTCAATTGACCTAATTTTAGAATATTGATATACGTGAATATGTTATATATATGTTATTAGTTAAAGTAAAAATACAAAATTCAAATGGAGAGAATTTAACAAAACGAATTTCAAATGGAGAGAATTTCAAAACGAATTTATATATATGTTTTTAAGTAAAGTAAATACTTGATAATTATTATCACGTTGATTTGTTAGAATCACACTTGAAACACCTTATAAAATATACAAATTGTAGTTTCTGTAAACAATATATCATTGGGATCTTACAATAAATACACGTAATGAAAATAGGTGACAAAAATTGATTAATGTTAAGTATATTTTTAATAAAAAATAATCATTTTCAAATGTGGCCATTAAGAAACCCATGTGATTTTCTTAGAAAAATCATATGCCCCATCCCTCTACATGCTTAACTAAAACATAAGTAGGTGAAGATATCATTAACTGCAAAATCTTTAAATGGCAACAAAACATCATTAAATTCAACACCTAATGTCTCTGCCTCTCCTTATAAACCCAATCTTGTCACAGTTTTCTTGTTGTCTCTGTCTTTGAGGGTAAGCTTGCACATCAATGGACCAACAACATCAATTGTTCATAGTTCATGATAATAATGATGAAGATGAAGAAGTTGAAGATTTTGCTTTGAAAAGAACACTGCCACATGTCAACAACAACAACAACCTTGTTGCAGATGTGGTTGGGAATGGTGTTAATGGTCATAGAAATGGAGATTCAACAATTGTTGACACCAACCCAGATGGATTTTCTTTGTATAAAGAGGATGAAGTTGAAGAGAATGGAATTGTTGGTCAATATAATAGTGATGATGGTAAAGAAGATTGTGAAGTAGCTGAGTTTGTAGAAGAACCCACAAATGGAGAAGCCATAACTAGTGCTACTGTTGATGCTGATATATTTCAGAATAATAATAATAAAAGTGTTCACTTTGACAACCAACAAGGTACATCACTATCCTAATTTAGAGGATTAACAAAAGATAATAATAATATTTTTGTTTTATTTATTTATTTATTTTTTATGCACATGTTATAATAATAAATCACTGTTGCTATGTGTTTCTTTTTTTGTATTATTTTAATAACCAATGTTTTTCTTCAAATTTAAGTTCTCAGTTTAGTGTTAATTGTTTGTGACATGCACTAGTACTAGTTTAACTTTTTTTAATTTCCCAAGTTCTGGAATTTTTTGAGCTATTAGATTAACATTAATCTGTTTATGTGTAGTTAAAGACATATTACTAGATCTCTAATGGTCTTCCTGACCCACAAATTATCTTACATAGCTTTATTTATTTATTTGAGTATCACTTACTTTATGAATTATGAATGAAAATGATTTTTAAGATAAGTAAATTAATTAACTGGAGCTAACCCAAAAAAAAAATGACAGATATGTTCTGTTAATGACATCTATTAGACTGAGATTTTCTTTGTTAATAAAAGTTATGGGAATTAGCTTTTTCCTTTCTTATTTTTGGTAAATATGTCATCACTTTTTATGGCTGAAGGAGTGTGGAAATGTCACCATTGCACATGGACCAAGCGATTTGACAATCCTTTGATTCAACATGGACCTTGTTTTGTTTGGTATACAAAAGGTCAGTCAGTAGATGCCAAGATTTCTGAAGCACACAATTTCGGTTCTGACCGGCATAGTCGAATAATCTTTCTATAAGGACGGATGCTGAAGTTACTTCTATTGTTAATTTGATGGATGATATTTGTGACAGTTAGTTTTTCATAGTTGGCTTTAAAAATTTGTTGTTGGTAGTAAGGTTATACATAAACTGTTTTTCAACGCAAAAACGCTTGGATGAGATAAATCGAGTCTTTTTCAGCTTTATCAGAGGTTCTGGATTCGAATCTAGCCATGGAAATGTAGCAACGTTAAAGCTCTTGAGCGAGAGTTTTGTTGCTCCAAGTATCGTGGGATTATCTATAATAGCCATATCTTTGATACTCAATATGGATATCTACGATAAAAGTACTACATTCGCTTTGTAGTCGGAGATGTAAGCACAATTGACCGAATTTCACGATCAAATCCCGTGTGTTCTTTGTTTGCATCTTTCGTATCTGTTTTCTTTTGAACTCGGGTTCTTGTTCTAACTATTTTCATGTTCATGAACACCTTTTGTGAAAATTTGGAATTGAAATTGAACTTTGTTTCATTCTTGTAGGCAATGAAGTTAATGGACTTAATGAAGTTCAAAATGGTGATGTTACCATGTCCAAGGAGAGTAAATTGGATGAACAAGTGGAAAACTCATCTACTCTTAATAGTGTATCCCGCGAAGTCGGCAACCGATGTATGACAACCGAGGATGACAAAGTTCCTTCGGCTTCGGAATTATTTGCTTTACATAATTCACCAGAGATACAAGCTGCTACACCTGCTGTCAATTTTCATGAAGAAACTATAAATGAAAGTAATAACTTGATAAAAGAAATTGAGCAGCAAGAAGAGAAGGAGTTTGATGTTGAGTTAATATTGTCAAAACAAGACACACATGATTTGTTCTGTCCAAATTGCAAATCTTGCATTACTAAAAGGGTTATCCTCAAGAAAAGAAAAAGGAATGTTCATTTGTTAGACAACAAAGCGAAACGCGATAAGTTGGACAATGTGATTAATAGTACTATTACAAATGAAATTAATCAAGGTGATTATGAAAATGTGACATCAGAAATTATTACTTTGGATCCATCTCCTCCACTTGCTGCTGATGATGTTGATGATCATCCTGAGAAAGAAGTAGAAGTATTCAGATGTTTATCATGCCTTAGCATCTTTATTCCTAGTAGTAAGTGGATTACCTTTAATTTGATGCAAAAAAGATACGGTATTTGATTTTATGTTTTGTTCATTTTTGTTTGTGTAGAGGAATAATAACTAAAGGGAATGTTAACTTCCTTTTCAAGGTTTGGTGACTTAAAAAAGCAATTTCAAGAAAGAATATCACATTTAAAGAGATGTGAGGTGATTTTAAGACTGAAAACAAAAACATTTATTCTTGTTGAGGTGTTGGACATTTGTACGACACGTGTCCCTACAGTTAAAAGCATTGCTAACAAAAAAAAAAGAACACACGCGCTAACTCATTCTAGAAAACACTTGTTGAATGAAATTCATGTGGATCCCACTTTCTATTTGTTGGGTCCCAATTCCGACTTAGCGGGACCCACATGAATTTCGTTCAGTAAGTGTATTGAAATGAGTGTGTCCGAGAGAGTTTGTTGCAGGCTTTTTTCTTTCAACTCATGCATTAATTTCCACAGGAAAAGGTTTCAATCTATTCCGCAATTTTGGTGGTGGCAGCAAGCATGAAACTTCACAAAATTCTTCAAGTATAACTGCAAGCAGTATGCAAAATCCTTCAAATATACAAGGCTCCAATGCAAATTGGTTCATCTCTTTATTTACTTCAAATAAGAGAAACACAGCTACTGAGCAAGGTTTTAGTCAATTTCACTCAACACTGTATTTTTTTGTAATGAAATATTTGTGTTGTAGCACCAACACTTCTGATCGAAGGCGTGTCCCGTGTCCAACACTGATACGATACTGGTACATAATTTAATTGCCTGTTTTTCTCTATATAGCAGGTGATCTTTCTGAAGAGCATCAGTCAACGATTACTTCAACTGTACTGTCCACTCCTGATATTCATCAACCACAAGGTCCACTTGCTAATGCAGCTCAAACTGAGAATGTGAAACTGATACCGGACATTAATCATGGACATGAGAGGATGAATTCTCCAATTTCTTCAAATGGAGGACAGAATATTGAGCATGATTTCATTGAATTTTTAGCAAAAGAACAGTCGCTGACCGAGAAACCGAGGACCGATGACGGAGAGAAAAAGAAGACTTCAGTGCATACAGTAAAGACAAGTACGCTTGAGATTTTAAGATATGAAAATCTTTTGTTTTAATATCATTATTTTTTTCAAAAAAGAATCTAGCAAAATCATACCTATACTCAATTCAATTGAGCATAGTTTTTTCAATCACTAATCGCAGAAAACAATAGCTTGTTCAAATTGTGCTACGCTACAGTACTGCAGCGCAGTTATAGCAGCTACTTGAGTATATTTTATACTAAATAGTGTATCACAGAACAATAGCGATTAGTTCAAATTCCTTTATGCTATAACGCTGTAGCTGTTGTTTGACAACATTGCTAGAGCATTAGAAATTTAGAATTCTAAAACCTGCATAATTGTTCAGTTTCTTACTGAATTATTGATATGGATAATGTACATTTTCAAATTATCCTATGTTATTCATTACATTGATTCATTTTATTCGATGTGACGGGGCTCACTTCACTATTTCACTTTGATGCAGATAATGTTGAAGTTACGTCCTCAATGAACTTTTCTAATGGGACGGTATCCGAGTACAAGAGTGTTAAATCAGTAACTACTTCATCTAGTGAGACACATGTTAACTCTACAGAAACTACAAAAGGCGACATTCTGAATCATTATGAAAAGAAACCTGAATTTCTTGTTCCTACAAGCACAACTGTAGGGTCTCTAATCGTTGTGAATTCGTCGAAAGATGCAAACAAGACGCCTGAAACTGTTAAGAATAATGATTCATCTTTGATGCAAGGAGGAGCGCAATCACCAGATCAATCATTTGACAGCACAGTACTTGCAAGCAATGTAGCTAATATCAACCAAAGTTCTGTAATAGATGCTACATTTCCATCGAAAACGAATATTACACTGATTGAGAAAGTACGACAGGATATCGATGAGGAGATAACTCGTTTTGTTACAAAAGAAAATAAAGGTTGGTTATTAATTTACAAATATACTTACTTGCCTGCATCACTTACCGTTGCGGCCTATATTACTATTCTGGATAGAAGTCATGAATAAGAGAAAAGTGTAGAAAGATAAAATAGAAATTGTATTGATAATGAGAACGAGAATGTTGATCACATCAGCGGGTACAATGAGACTTATATAGACAATGAAAATAACTAACTTCTAACTAGTGTAACTGATTTGTAACTAACTTAGGCTTATATAGACAATGAAAATAACTAACTTCTAACTATGTAACTGATTTGTCACTAACTTTTATATCTCTTAATCCAAAGTCTCTTCTAACTAAAATTTTTACATGTTTTATTTGCGTAATGAGTATAGTTGTTATTATGGTGAAGGTGATGTGATTGTTGTTGTTGATGGAGAAGAAGTTGAATCCACAAGATTGCAGAGAGAAGCTAATGTTCCAGTGGATGTTGATATTGTGACAGAATCACAAACTCTAGTAGTTATGGATGAAGAACCTCAAAAAAGGGAAATAATTAAAAGCATTGTGTATGGTGGTTTAGTTGAGTCAATAACAAGTCTAGGAATTGTGTCATCTGCAGCTAGTTCTGGTGCTACACCATGTAAGTCTTCTCTCTCTATCTCTAATAGTGAAGATCAGTTATTGATCAATACATTTGTCTCACCAGATTTGAGTTTTCTTTTTTAGCAAATAGTATCTACAAGTACAAATTACACTATATGGAGAATTAAATTTAAAATTACAAGTTAGTAAATATTAAAATAAACCATTGAGTAAAAATATCTTGAGTTTGAATTCACCAACATTAATGATTAGATTCTTTGCTAATGGTCAAACAAAAAGAAAGCAATTTGTTGGATTTTAAAAATATTTGATTCTTTACACAACCAGTCATGCTTATCAGTCAAAAAAATTTGTCTCAAGCTTTCATGGTTATTAAAGTAGTTTTTTTTTTTTTTTTTTCACTTAATACTTTGTCCAGGCTTTATTATTAGATTTTCTTAATTACTAGTATATGTCAATACTTTAGAGGATTATTTTTTATCATTTCAATCCAAATCTCCCTCAACCTCTCTCGTTCCTCTAGATATCTCTTAATTTATGTTTTTTTTTTCAATTTTTTTTTGTTGGATTGAGAGTCTATATCATAATGATCATGCATGTAAAGCTTTACACAAATATAAAACTATTTGATATGATGTTGAGATACATTAAACTTAATGCCGTATATAATTTTATTGAACACTATTAATCTTCATGAGTTTCAATTACATATCAAATGATTTTAGATATGTATAAAATTTTACATACATGATTATGTGATATAAACTTTCGATCCAACGAAAAAGAAGAAAAAACTAAAAGAATTAAAAAGGATTGAGGGAGATTTAGACGAAGAGGATCCAAAGTCATTACAAATCTGCATTCTTTTATTTCTAATTTTAAAAGCTAAAGTTTGGTTAGTAACATCTAGTTAATTCTCTGATCTGGTGTTTATTGCAGTGAATATTATTGTATTGGGATTTGCAAATCTGATTGGTGGACTTTTCATCCTTGGTCATAATGTGAGTTGGTTTTAACATTTAATTTAATGCTTAAGGTCATAATTACTATTTGTGTGATAGTGGCATCCATTCTTCATATGTTTTTCATTCATGGAATAATAAATATATAGTTGAAATATAACGTTTGCAGATAGTCTCTTATTAAGAGTTAAAGTAGGAATAACTAATATGATATGGTAGGTTGAAATTAAATATTAGCTGCTCTTGTAACCTATCTCTTTGAATAGCTTGGTGTTAGGGTTTTATCTCATTGTAAAACCATACTAAAACCATTGCTTTATACTAGGATTAGTTATTTGTCAGGATTATTCTTTATAGTCTAATTGATTCTACATAATCACCTTAATGATGAGTAGTATTTTTTCGAACGAAATTGACTTGTCTCGAATGAGCTCGTGCTTTAGAGAGTAAAGTAAGAAATCTGAACCATTCATAAAAAAAATAAACTGATGATATTTTAATAACTTCATGATTTTTCATACATGTACATACAATATGAACAATTGATTTTCTCATCAACAGTCAAGATATCTTACTTTTTCTTGAACAAAATCTTAGTGAAGACTTTTGTTTTGGTCCCTTTTCTACAGCTTAAAGACTTGAAAAATGATCACACTGGAGAGCAACAACTGCAAACGAACGTGCAAGATCGGTATCAAGAACTACTAGGACGCAGATCGAACTTCGTGTTTCACGCAGTCATAGCTCTTTTTTCATTCCTAATATTCGGTTCTGTCCCGCTTGTCATCTACGGCGTCTTGATTAACAAGAACTACTACGATGAAGTTAAGCTTGCAATAGTTGCAGCAACTTCTGTTGTATGCATCATTCTACTTGCTACTGGGAAAGTTTACACTAAAAGGCCTCCTAAATCCTACATCAAAACTGTATTATACTATGTTGCAATAGCACTAGTAGCATCAGGAATATCTTACATAGCCGGCAAGCTCATTGAGGATCTTATCGCAAAACTCGGCCGCTCGGAGTCGGGTTTTTCTACCACCATGCCTATTTCAGACACAAGTATGGAAAAAACATGGATGTCTTACTGAAACAGTTGAGACAGTAGGAACTTTAGAAGAAGCATGAGGTTTTCAGAGGGATCTTGATAGGTGCTTATAGTTGTTGCAATCCATTAATATTAGTTAAGATATTTTAATATATTAGTTGTTATTTTAAATTCCTATGTTCTTAGTATTTTTCATAGGATGTTTTGAAATTATGTCACGTGAATGGTTAGAATCTATTTAGAATAGTATATATAAGTATAATGTCTTTTTTTTTTTATAGAAAAATCAATGAATGAAGAATGTTTTTAATTTTCTAGATATTTTCTCTTTTGTTCTTCTCTTTTTTAGGTTAGAATCCTTAGCTTGGTTAGTCTCTTCATAAAAGAATCTGTTTAGAGTTTACGATACTTATACATTGCAAACCGAGCACTTGCACTAGACATGGTAGTAACGGTTTGGTTACTTTGAGAAAATGTTTTACATTTTTCAAATAATTATAAAAATATTACGTTATTTTCATTGTTTTGATTTTGAATATTTAGATAGATATCGGTGAGAAAAATGTTTTCAGATCCAATCCTGTGTGAATATTTGAAAACATGAAATTAAAAGAAAAATACTGTGTGGTATTTTTGTAATGAAGGTTAAATCTGAAAAGATGATTTAGATTTTAGATCTTTTGACAGCACTCTAGCTTCTTTGAGATCTCTTCTAAGTAGTCATTGAATTAGATAGGTTTTATATTTGAGAGTGAAATGTGAAGATTTGACATGTTTTCAGACTTTTTTATTTAGAGATAGATAAATACGTAGAATAAAATAATAATAATAATAATAATATTTTAAGAATAATATTATTTTATGATATTAATTTATTCTATATATTTATTTCTCTCCAAATACTTTCATGATGTGAGGAATATGCTATTGCAGCCCATGCAATATCAGCCACTTGGTTCCCTTTAATTTAATATGCAAACTAAAATTCTCTAAGATCGACTTTACGGTATAACTGATTGTCGATTTTTTGAGTTAATCTACATCATTAATTAAATTCAAAACTCTAAACTTACTAAAGAATACCTCAATAATCCAAACCTTATAGACCTTTCCAATCGGATGTCTCCAAGTACTTCCACAAGGGTCACAAGTAGAGAAGGGATACATATTTGTACTTGTATTGTTTTGAGAAATGGATATCTTTGCCTATTTGAAGTGGTGCACATTATACAACACCACCAAATTATGCTTTTAGATATAATTTCAAAAAATTAGTAAAGAAAAATATATAATTTAAAGATAAAAAACTTACTTTAACTCTCCATGTGCAAGAGCATTTGAGTATGCAACCCATTTAACATAATTAGAGCATGCTTATTAATAATTATTTTTTCTTTTTTCACCAACTCGAAACATTTTCTCGAAAAATTCTTCAATGAAATTTTGCGTTGAATTTTAAAAAATACAAAAGTTCAAACACTCTATGTTGGCAAAAAAGATACATTGGTAATCACTACTTTTCCAATTATGCCTTTACCCCACACATTTGCCACTGCTTCATTAGCAATCCAGGTGAAAAGCACAAACATGTCACTCCACTGGATCCACCAAAAGGAAAATGTCAAAATAAACAAACGGGGATCAAGGACAATACTCACATATTTCACACCATAAACTACAGCATCGAGATTGGAGAAATATATATATTTCACAACATATATAGACATAATGTAAGTTACCGGCATAAAGTATAGCTTAATACAAATTTATTGCCACCTGCAGAATAAACATGCCTAAGATGCAGGTGACAAGGAAAAAAACAAATATGATACAAGATCACATAATGGTTACAGATCCCCTAAAAGTTCTTATAGCAGGTAAGGAGGACAGGACTAACACCACAACCAAGGAGACAACCCGATAAGAAACCACACGGTTAGAACAAATTCAACAACACATTAGTTAGACCAGACATGAACCCGACCATGCCTGTTGCCTGTATAGATCTCGTTGCGGTCTTCGTCATAGAAAAGAGCAGTAATGTCTTCCAAGGCTTCTGTTACTGTGCTCCTTATTCTGGAGGTCTGCTTTCGCTTCCTTGAATTACAACCACCGCTACAGTCGTCGCTGCAGTAGCATTCCTTTGCCATGGGAAAACTATTACTTGCCCTTATCTTTGCAAGACACTTACCAGTTAAAATGTTGCTGACATTGATGGATCCCGCTGCATTAAAAACGCAGAAGTTGTTAGTAATTTAATACATGCTCCATTACAACAAATGATACACAATGAGCATGAACACATTGAAAATTATTATATTTTGCTACCCTGTTTTACGCTTTAGCTTGCAGAGTCAACATGTGAAGCACTTAGCTAAATCAACTTTCCAGTTCCATAATAAACAACAGTTACAATATTGAGAATATATTATATATCTTAGAGTATCTGTGACTATAAGGTAAGAAACTAATCCTATGAGATAAACTAAAATACTAGATATTTTCATAAATTCTAACAAGCACCTTTCAAATTATCAATCCCACTATACATCCATTTACACAAAGTGCATAAAAAAGGAAGAGGAAACAAAACAAAAATAATTGGGAAAAAAATAGTGCAGCAGCTTCTAGAGGGATACAAAAGAAAAGAAGTACCATTTCCTTCAGATACCGACTCATCAGCATCAGCCTTGCAGTATGATATAATGAGATCCTGGTCACTGGTAATATATATGTTATTTGTATTGCAGTCAGGATGCCACAGAAGGTGATCTTCAAAAGAAGTTACTAGTTCTCCACGGAAGTTCCACACAGCCACAGTTCTATTTCGAAATGTCAGGAATAATTGGTTCTCATATAGGAATATAAATGCAGATGGCGTCATAAATTCTGTTTTGCTAACTTCTGTAAGCTCAAAAGTCCGTACCTAAAGGTAAATAAAAGTAAGATATATTGATGTAGAATAATGTATATAACCTATGTATAAATGCAAAAATTACTTACATCAAGGATTTGGAGGTTCTCGTTTTCTTGCTTGACGAGAAGCTTTTCATTGAACTGTTCAATAAAATCCACCTTACTATTCCGATGAATAAGATGGTTGAAGGACTTCAAAACAGTACCATCTTCTATTGAAAGGATTTTTAGTGGGACATGACTGCTTGTTTTAGAATAAATTAACAACATGATCCCCGGACTGATAAAAAAAGTCATGTAAAAAGAGCAAAGTTGTGTAAGGTCACAATAATAAACTAAACAAATGAAAATAAATAAAGCTACAAAGCACTAAAACATGATGCAGCATTCACATGGTAGTAGGTTGTATATTGGAAAGTAAAATTCACAAATACAAATGAAATTACCTGATCTTAATCTCTTGTACATTTTTATCTGCAACGGAATACAACATTGTATAGTTTTTCAAGTCAAACACCTTGTATATGCTATAGAGGGAAAAAAGAAAAGTATCAGTTTATCACCATCAAGAGTTTCTGAAATAATATAATTAAGTTTTATACAATATTAGAACACTAAAATATTTACCTATCTTGTGCAGAGTACGTCAGTACCTTCCCATTTACATCATCAAACTCGACAAAACCTGGCCACTTCAAAGACTCAGATTCAAAAAGAGCAAATCCAGCATCGGGTTGAACCCTCCTTATATATCTGGAAAACAGAGATACTTTAGCATAGAACACAACGGCACAAAAATGGACAGGCAACTGTTGCAGTGTTGCTCTCTACTTTTTTATTTTACTCTTATGTGTCTTGTGTCTTTCTTTTCTTGAGCATGGATAACAATGGTAATAGAAATTAAAAAATTAATAGAGGTACACTTACTCGATCCTGGTACTTCTGCATTTCAAAGAACTGTAACTGTCCGAAGCGTAGACAGAAACTGTGATAAGTGAGTCATTATTTTTATTATAAAACAAACTTCTTATAACTTCATCGGGACTGACATTCAAGAAGCATATCCTTTCATTGGTCTCTGCAGCAAACAATCAAAACATGTAACAAATCATGAATCTACTTATATGTCATTTTCAAGAAGAATAGGACTGAACAGAATATTCTGATAATATTTCATAATAAGTTATTAAAGAAGAATTATAAAATGCCAATAACAAGGTTCTAGTACTACCTCGGTTAAATGCTGCACACACACCAGATTGTGCAAGGGCAAAAACAATGTCCTGAGCCGCTACAATTTCAATAATCTTTGACCTCTTTCTCAAAAATGGTAATATGACGGAAGAAGGACCTTTTGGATCATATGTATCATATTCTTCCTATAAATAGATCATTCAGACATAAGTAGGGGAAATAGGTACAGTAAAGCACAGTACACATCTTTATAATAGTGTGGTTTCGAATGCCGTATTACGACTATGAGGAATACGCTACAAAATAAAATAACAACCATTGAATGACTTGTAGCATAGTTATAGAATTTACTAATGATCCTAGGGAATCACAAATCGGTTTGCAAGTACTGGTTTGTGGTACTTTATTGATTGTCAAAATTGGCGTATAATTTGTACAACTCTGCTTACCAAAAAGGCAAAGACATTCCTCAGTTTAATTGAGAATATAATAACTCAATAATAACTGGTAATAAAACAAATTGGGCAAATTGGGACTTCTACTTCCTCTCAATGTTTTTTATACTCAATTCCTCAATAATTTTTTACTCAATTCGTCTCTATGTTTGTCAAAGTTAATTTTCATTGACGAAATTAATATTTTTCATAATTTATATTGTTGATTTTTAATTAAATAAACCTTTTTATTCATAGTGCACCGACTATGTATACTCCCGCGCACCTAACACTTTGAAGGTTGTGAACCACATTGTTATTAAATTAATGCATAAAACCCCAATAAATGCAGCCTATCACACCACAACAAATTATGTCACTAACAGAAAGACCTCAAAAATAATCATAGACCGCAATTTACAACCACATGCTAACAGTATATAAAGGAATAAGAATGTAGCAAGCTCAGATTACTTCTTTAACATATACAAAATCATATACCAATAGCATAGCATTACCCAAACAATCAAAACCCAGAACCCTCTACAAGCAAGTGAAATCATAATTCAGATTTCTTCTAGGGCAACATAACATAGATTTATCATAAATATAAATACGGCGTCTTAACACTAAACAGTCAAACCCTAACCAAAAAATTACAAATGAAAAACAGAATGCTCTAAAAATGAAATCTAAATTAAATTCCACTAATGTTTTAGTTTTCCAACACTAAGAAATTTAAAAATTTAAAACAAAAAACTCCAAACACGGCTAGGGTAAAAAAAACCTGAAAGATAAAATTGAAAAGCAGAAAATGAAAAATCAAAGAATTTTACTGAACAAAAATGGAACCTGCAAACGGATATTGCGGAATCGTTCCTGAGCATCAGTGATACTAAAACCGCGAATACTTTTGGTACAAATTTCACGCCGTTGAAGCTTCCTAACACTGTTGATAAACCCATCACCAGCACCACCACGGCGAGGCTTCTTTTTCGCCACCACACGGCGGCCACAACAAGGTCTCGGACTTACGGTGATTCTCCTCCCACCACTACCTTCCATTTCTCAGGCTAACTCCTTCCCAAACACGACGAAGGAGCCACCACTCAAAATTCACCTTTATAAAAACCCTAAAATTTCAATTCTAGTTCTCAAATTTGGATCTAGTATTCAAAATTTTGGTGGGAGAAAATGAAATTTTAAAAAAAAAAATTTGAGAAATAAAAGAGAAGGAAAATGAAGATGAAATGGAGAAATGTGAAGTGTGTGTGCAGTGAAAGTGAATAATGAGAAATTGTATTGAAAAAGTGTTTAATAGAAGACACTGTTATTGTTTATTTTGCTATTGCCAACCTGTTGAACTATGTTGACGTCATCCTGAACTATTTTTCGGGCCTGGGCCCACCTTGTTTTTCATGTACGTCTCAGCACCAATATATGTCTATTCGAATTTATTTTGGACTTTTTTGGATTGGATGGGTACACCTATCATGGGTCAAGCTTAGGAA
Organism: Cicer bijugum; assembly: GCA_037974875.1. Lineage (NCBI taxonomy): Eukaryota > Viridiplantae > Streptophyta > Magnoliopsida > Fabales > Fabaceae > Cicer > Cicer bijugum. The sequence continues at coordinate 22,028,996 of JBBPBT010000850.1, read as the reverse complement.
AAGTTTATTGATTCATGATTTGCTTCAATTTCAAGTTTAGAATATTAGGAGTGCTTCTTGGTATGAATTGTTGATTTTTAGAAGAGGTTTTTTTTTCTTTCATTTTTCTTGTGTATGATATTCTTGTTCGGTTAGAGTCTCTACTTTAGTGATTGGTGATCGGTGAATTAAAATAATTGATAAAAATTATTTAGGTGAGAGAGAATAATTAATTAAGAGAGACACAGATACAAAATCACTAAATATAAGGAACTCAGGTAAAGAGTTTCAACTCTCCTCTATCTTCTAATGGGTTTCATTTTTTCAACCTACATTATGAATAGAGTTAGAAATCAAAATAAGTTAATTGATAATGGTAAGAATCAACAAAATAGTGTCTCCTTCAAGAGAAAAAAGATATTTTCAAAAGAAACTTTGATATTGAAATGGTAACCCACAAGCTAATGTTTCATATAGATCAATTGATTTTGGTGGGTATGAGTGATCCTTGGTGGTTAAATTTGTAGGAAAAACTATAGGCTTTGACATGGTGAAGGAAATATTATCAAAGTTGTGGAAACTCATTGTTGACCTTCAAATAATAAACATTGGGAATGAATTCTTCATGGTGAAGTTCAATCATTTTGGGGATCGTGAAACGACTATCGATAACAGTGGAACAATGGTTAGGTGAATTTGCTTCACCTACGACCAAGATCGACAACATGATGGTTTGGATATGTATTTCATAAGTGAATCTTCTTTACTATGATGAAATGCAATCTCCCTTGTCTTTTCCCAAGGTGTGCAGGTTTCTCTAACATGTACTACATGATCAATGGTGGGAGACCAATCTCCTATAATGCTCCAATATATTTCTCACCATAAAAATAGAAACGCATTTAAGGTGATTTGGTTAGTGGTGAAAAGGAAATAAGGCCATCAAGGCCGCATAACAACACAACACCTCCAACACGAATCAACAAGTCAATGTGCAACATAGAAATGGAAAGCTCAAAACCTTCAATGGTAGGAAATCGTATCAGAGCTAATATGGCAGTATGTCAAACAATTTTGCCAAATTTCCTTCTAACAATAATTTGGTAAAGTCAACAACATGGATAAATCTAAGTGCAGCGTAATGATGAAGAAAAACGTATCACTACTGCATGTCAATCTGTTGGGACAAAACTCGAATGGCAATATATTTAAACAAATTGTGGCGCCTCATGTGAATAATGATAAAGGACCCATTATTTATGATTTAGGTAATGATATCAAATTAATATGAAAATGCAACTCAACTTTGAGTCTTCTTTCATTCTTTTGTCGGATGATGACAAGCTCCAAGAATATTTTAGATTTATTTTCATCAATTCTTATAATTACTTCCTTTATTTTAAAATTCGATAGTTTTATTTATCTTTTAGTGTTTTAAGTTAAAAAAATTGTGATTTAATATATTTTAAATGATGTGACAGATGATTTCATTATGTATAATCATCTAGATGAAAAAATTATTTATATACTATTAATTAAATTACAAAAATTAATCATATTTGAAGTTGAAACTAAAGTTTTTAGAGCGTTTGATTGTAATTTTATGGCTATTAATCATTTAATATGATTGCATTATATGTTACATTGTTTAAAATATGTCACATTACTATTTTTTTTTTGTTGAAATTTTTTGATGAAATGATAAAACTGTTGGATATTAAAATAGAGGATCAATTATAAGAATTGATAAAAATATAAGAATTAAAATCACAATTAAATCAATATTTTAATGTAAAAGATAATGTAGGTAACATTAACTTATAAAATAATGATAATGATACGGTGTCTCAAACTTAATCTTATAATCATTATATGACGACGTAGTATCTAGTTTCCCTTTGATTCTAATTTTTTCTTCTATTATTTGTTATTGATTTGTTGGATGATATAACTATTTGGGCAAAAGGTGTAAGCATCATGCTCATAATCTTGTCAATACTCACCATCCTTTTCTGTTTTGTCTTTATGAAATCATGGTGTTTTTGCTAAATACATATGACAGCCTTATATATCTCGAAATTAATATAACATGTAATAGGTCATGATAGAAAAATTAAGTAAATGAATTATCCCAAAGAAATAAGACAACCTGAAATGAATATCAATGTCACAATTTTGACCACAACAACAATGAGATATGAGCAAAATATGCATGGCGTGATTGCTAATATTTTGAAAAGAATGATAATGCATAAGTTAGGTGCAAATGAGACATGAAATTAAGAGATTGAGATATTTGGGGGAAAAATGATAGTAACTCCCAAATCAAGTATGCTAACTAGTATAAAAATGATCATAAATACTTAGCAACAAATGAATATATCGCTAAATTATTTGAGTTAGTGAATTATATTGCCTCAATGTATATTTAAGCACACCAAACAATGTTTGATGTCCTAAAGTATATAGTACAAATTTGATATGTGTTTTGATTAACATATTTTTAAGTAAACTGCATTTTATAAATATATTATTAGTTAAATTTAGATTTTCTTCAATATGATTTATGTTTAGATTCTTTTTTTTCAAACGTCTGTTTTAGAAAATTAAATTTATTTAGATCATAAGATTTTACTATGATGGAACCGGATAGAACAACTTTTAAAAAGAGAAAAAACAATTGTTTTCCATTTCCATTTGTAGGGAGCAAGAGATACATGTACCAATTGTATTTTGATGGAATGACTATGTCGAACGCAGTTGGGTTAGCATATTTGTTTATCACGTTTAGTTATAGTTCTTATTGGTCATAAATACAAAGACATCTTCAACTTTTAAAACTTAAGCCCCATGATCATCCAAATATTATAGCAAGGATATTCAAAATCAAATTTTATGAATTAATCAAGGATTTGACAAAGAGACATGTGCTTGGGTAGGTTCTTGCATGTTAGTTATTATATTAGCTTTTTATCATTTATAAACAAAATATCTCATACATGATCAATTTAACTAAATTATGCTACTAGTTTTTTATTTTATTAAAATTTAATATGTTACTTCAGTATTAAAATAATAAATAATCATACATAATTAAAATTATCTTTTTATTATATTCTCAATTTTATATTGTAGATATTTACACTAGAATTTCAAAAGAGGGGATTTTTACATACTTATGTACTAATATTCTTTCATCCATCAAGTAAGTATCCTAATTTCAACATCATCAACAAAATCATTTAAGTTGAAATACCAACTAAAGAAAGTCAACCTAAACTTTACAATTTGATTGAATGTCACATGATCAATGATTTATGTGAACATGCAAGACCAAATTCTCCTTGCATGAAGAATGGAAAGTGTTCAAATTTTTTTCTTTCAAAAATACATAAACAAAAACTTATTGTTGATCAAGATGATTATTTGATTTAAAAAAGAAGGTCAAATGATAATACTATCACAAAAAGCAAATTTTTTATAGACAATCGACATGTTCACTATACGAAAAATGGTATTTTACAGCGCTTTTTCAAAAAATTAAGCATTGTAGTATCTAGCGCTGTAAAAAGATACAACAGCGCTCTTTAAAATAAAAAAAATGTTGTAAATCTCTCCTAAAAACGCGTTGCTTATTGTATTAGTTTTACGACGCTTTTTAAAAAAAGCGCTGTAATAGGTGCATTTCTTTATTTCAATTAGATCTCTTTCTGGGATTATATCAACAATCTCCTTCATAAATCACAATATACAGTATTCGCAGTCTATGTTGTTAATTTAACGAGAACACTATAAAATAAAACATATAAGTGAATAATTATTTGTGCATTAATTGTTGATGAAATTTTAAAGGCATATATTTCAAACTTTTATTGGAAATCATGTGATTGATTTGATTTTTGCTTCGACACTGTAGCACTCATTTGAGCTCGAAAAACTTGTAAAGCACTATCAAATAAATGTGATTATTAGCATTAACAAACACATTATATATATATACTAAAGAGTGCGAAGAAATATGTAGGGTTCATAGGATTACAGTTTCGTTTAAGAAGGAACATCGAGAATACGCAGAAATACGAACGGTTCGTAGGACAAAGTAGGGTTTACAATGAGAAGAGTACGTAATAATGTTCGTAAGGATACTAACAAATTTGAAGATGATTTGCAATGAAGATGGTTAACAATATGGTTCGTAGGGACATTAGGGTTCGCAATGAGAGGGATAATGAAGAGGAGAAGGACACTGAAGCGTAGTAAAATTTATGTAATAAAGAGGAAATTGAAACGATTTACTGTTATATATAAAATCCTATTGCAGCGCTTTTTGAAAGAGCGCCGTAAAAGACCTCCTTATTTTATTTTTTAAAAGTCTATTACAGCGCTTTTTTAAAAAGCGCTGTAAAAGACCTCCTTATTTTACTTTTAAAAGCTTATTACAACGCTTTTTAAAGAGCGATGTAAAAGAGCGCTGTAAAAGACCTCCTTATTTTATTTTTTAAAAGCCTATGACAATGCTTTTTTAAAGAGCGTTGTAAAAGACCTCTTTATTTTATTTTTTGAAAGTTTATTACAACGCTTTTTTACGGGCTTTTTAAAGCGCTGTAAAAGACCTCCTTATTTTTTTTTATAAGCCTTTTATAGCGCTTTTCTAAAAAGTGCTATAATATGTCCTTTAATTATGTGAAAGCGCAATTCTTTTAGAACTTTTTTTTTACGGCGCTTGAAAAAAAAAATCTAAAATATCTTAAGTATCATATATGAAATATTAACATGTGATATGAGTATGAAATATTATACATAGTGATAAAGAGAAAAAAAAAATTTAAAAATAAATAAAATAATAAAAGACATTTTTAACATTTTATTTTTATAAAAGTTTGATCGGGTGTAAATAACAAAATGGAAGAATAGGTAGCAAAATTGTAAATTAAAATAATAAAGTAGAACAACATTTTTTCTTCTCCAACAGCAAAACCTCTCTTTACCTTTTGAACATTCTTTCTTCTGTCCTGTTGCATCCTCGATGGCAAAAATATGGGTTGAGATATGCTTAATATCAGCTCGTGGTGTAAAGCCTTCATCACCTTCACTTTGGAAACGTCAATGGTATGCTGTTGGTTGGGTTGATCCAAACAACAAATACTGCACAAAAGTTGACACTTCTGGTAATCCAAACCCTCTTTGGAGAACTAAGTTTTCTATTCAACTTGATTATAACTCAGATTCAAACTTTCAAGATCTTGCATTGAATGTTGAAGTTTATAGCAGAGACCCTTTTTTCCTAACTCAGAAACTTCATGGTTCAGCTACTGTTCTTCTCAAAGAGTTTCTTCAAAAACAAAATTTTGAGGTTTCAAGCCAAGGAAGTGAAGAAATTGGAAGCTATCAATTGAGGAAGAAGAAGTCTAGTAAACCAAGAGGGTTCGTTGATGTTTCCATTCGTGTTTCTGAAGACAAAGAAGAACCTCATTCCCACTCAGGTATAGTAAAAAATTGTTCCTTTTTGTTTCTTGTTTTGTTGTTTTTCTTATGTGAATCAGCTTTTAATTCAATATATACTCAAATGGGTTAATTTTTGTGTGAAAAAGTTTAAACTTTGATTGAAAGTTTGGTTTGTTTACTTTTGGTGAAAATATTTTTTCTTTATATTTTTTAAAAATTTACTTGTTTCTATTGTGTGAGCGAGCTTTTAATTCAATTTACTCTAATGGGTTTATTTTTTAGTGGAAAAGTCGAAAACTTTGGTTGAAAGTTTCAGTTTTTGTGTTTAAAAAAATATCAAGGTGACTTGAGGCTCTATGTGTTTTTCATAATGGTTTTAAATAGCAGTTGCGATTATGCTGTAAACTTTTATATTGCAACAAAATACAGAAAAATGTGTCAGGTGTAGTCTACATTATAGTTGCCATGTCATTGCAGTGACCTGGATCCTTTATGTTGAGACCACAATTGCAATTGTGGACTGTAATTTAAACTCATGTTTGTGGTCACGGTTTTATATTGATGTTGTGGTTGTTGTTATATTGCGACAAAACGAAAGAAAATGCGTTCGATGTAGTCAAAATTGTTGTTGTGATTCTGTTGCAAAGACCTCAATCCTTTGTTGCGGACGCAATTTAAAACATGTTTGTGATGTGGGAGAAATAGTGCTCTAAGATAGTGGTAGTAAGGGTGGGTTAATTCAATATACTATAATGGGTTAAATAATTTAGTTAAAAAATTGAAAACTTTGATTGAAAGTCTATGCTTTAGCTTTCAAAGAATATATCAAGGTGATTGAGATTGAGACTCTATATATGTTTTTGTTATGCAGGTAATGGTGGAGGAATAGAGCTCTTAGATAATGATAATAAGGTTGGAATTGGACAGGTTTCATTCAATGGAGCACATAAACAAGCACAAACTAATGTACCCTACTCACATCCAATGCCGTTTCCTACAAACTACTCTAACCCTTATGTTGGTGGACCAAACTACCATTCAGCTGCTGGACCAAGTTATCAACCACCTAGAACTTTTCCACCACCCTCAAATGTTGGTTATGTTCCTACTTTTCATTCAAGTAATGATGGGTTGGCACCAAATTATATTAATATGCCATCATCATCAGGGACAGGTCCTAGGCAGAGAGGGCCTCCAGGATTTGCAATGGGAGCTGGTGCTGGTGCATTAGCAGCTGGTGCTGTTATGTTTGGTGATAATTTCATGTCAGGTTTTGATGTGCCTTTAGGTCTTGGAGATCCTACTCTTACCGTTGCAACTGATTCTCTTTTTTGAACAATTGATTAAGTAGTAGGAAGCATATTTGGTGAAGTAACTGTGTCACACAGTTTGTCAAGTGTCTGATATCTAATTAACAGTTGATATCGTTTATTTAAAACTAATTTTGTTATTATATACTCTGAGCTGTTTTATCTTGGAGTGACGGCCGAGATTGTTTACTACATGTAAACGAGTGCATGCTATGTAAGTATCTACTAGTAAACTAAATATTGCCATGCCATAAGAGTTGAAAGAAAATGTTTGTATGTATGTAACTCTCTTAATATGAAAAATCAAGTTTATTCTTGTACCTTTGTAAATAGTTAGATTTTTAATATTTTTGATTCATGCTAATGTCTTTGGCACATAAGGGAAAGATTTTTTAATGGTTGGCAATTTTGCAAAAGAAAATTATACAACTGCATTAACTACTTCAGGATTAAGTTATAACATATTAATGCATAGGATATGTTTCCATGCTTTACTTATGATCCATGATATGAGTAGTTTTATGGGAAATAGAACATGAGTCTAATACTTGTTATTGTGCTAGGTTCAGTTGTACTTAATTTAGTTTGAAAAATTATCCAGCAGTCATTCTTCTAGTACTAAATGTGAGGAAGGATTTCCAAAATAATGGAAGTCTTAGATTGCTAAAGAAACATGTATGACTTTTGCTCTCTAATACGAAGTGTTTAATTATAAATTAATAATCATTTGAATCAATTTATATAAGAATACAACTCTTTGTCAAGAGTTAATGTCCTCTATTAAGTGGTATGAACTGCTGTATAAATAGACAACTCTTTCTATTATCTTATGTACAATTTAAAGTTAGTAAATTACTATCGAAGATTTGTTCAGTTGATAAAGGACTTGACTTGCATCTACAAAGTTACGGGTTCAACTTTTGTTGTTGATGTGTTGATGTAAAAAACTGATTGTTATTATTTATGTGAATGTTTTTTGAGTCTTGAAGTCTATCGAGACTTCAAAGTCAATTCATCTAACCTTTTTCATCAAGACAATTAGAAAACTATTGATTTATATATTATTGTTATTATTATTATTAATATATTATTATTAATTTGTTCTTTTTTTTTTAAGATATACTGCTGCTATTGATTATAAGCTTACTTAGACAAAAAAGATAGAATTCGAGACAAATCAAAGATAAAATTCATTTAAATATATTTAAATAAATAAAATTCATTTATAATATATTTAAATATACTGCTGCTATTGATTACAAGCTTACTTATTTTATCAATTAACTACAATTGATAAATATATTTAAATAAATAAAATTCATTTGTCCATATAACTCAAGAAAGAAAGAATAGAATTTAAAATAGTGGGCACATAAATGCAAGATCTTAAAATAATTCATTCGTTCATTAAGTTGTGGTTGAAAAATGGGAAAGAGGGGGTTTATGGGTTATGCACATGGAAGAAGAGATTGGCTATGGGAGGAAAGAAAAAGTGATCGGTGAAAACCTCATTATAGGATTTGTATTCACTATGAATTCTGATTCTCTTTGCCTTTACGGCGGAAACTGCACACTGCCTTTTTAACCGTTAGATAAGTTCCATTTGAAGATATATATATATATACATATGAAAGTATAAGTTTATGGTAGAAGTAGAGCATTGCCTACCTTACTTAACTTCTTCTTTGAATGTGCTAGAGGTAATTTACTATTGCACATAAGTTTATGGTAGAAGTAGAGCATTGCCTACCTTACTTAACTTCTTCTTTGAATGTGCTAGAGGTAATTTACTATTGCACATAATGACTCTTCTCTATTCATTGGATTTTACATTATTGATTATTTCTATGTTTTTTTTTTTTGTTTTTTTGTTAAGGGGTTCCGAAATTCTCTTCAAATAATTCTAAGTCCTTAAATTTTGTCCACATGATTTTTCTGTCATTTGATGCTTAGACTTTTATTTGCGAGATCAGTGTGAAGAATAATATGATATTATTTGACTATTCTTTGTTTTTTTTTTCATTTTCATTTCCTCTTATTAGTTTGACATTTGGTCATGTTTGAATTAACTTTTTTCTTAGTTGTTATTTTTGGTGTAAGCATTCATCTCTATCGCATGTATGACTTTTGCTTTAATAGAAAGTGTTTAATTTTAAATTAATATATTTTCATTTAATCAATTTATATAAGAATACAACTCTTTGTCAAGAGTTAATGTCCTTTATTAAATGGTATGAGTTGTTGTATAAATAGACAACTTCATAAGAAGAAGGACAACAAAATTAATTAATGCACTTTTTATTCAATATTTTGCTAAAATTTTAATACTAAATTATATATTTTTTTTCTATTCTCTTATGTACAATTTAAAGTTGTAAATTATTAATGAAAGTTTGTTTAGTTGATAAGAAGTTGACTCACATTTATAAGGTCGCGATTCAACATTCGTTGTTGATGTGAAAAACTGATTGTGAGTGATTGTTATTATTTATGTGAATGCTTTTTGAGTCTTGAAGTCTGCCGATACTCGAAAGCTAACTCATCTAAACTTTTTTCATTAAGACAATTAGAGAACTATTGATTAATAAATTATTATTGTTGTTATTATTATTATTATTATTATTATTATTGTTATTATTATTTCAATATACTATTAATTTGTTTTTTTTTTTGAAGATATACTACGATTGATTATAAGCTTGATAGAGCATTTCATTTAGACAAAAAGATAAAATTGGAGACAAATCGAAGATAAAGTTTAGGATTCACACACTTTATTATTTATGTGAGTGATTGCTATTATTTATGTGAATATTTTTTGAGTCTTGAAGTCAGTCGAGACTCGAAAGCCAACTCATCTAAACTTTTTTCATTAAGACAATTAGAGAACTATTGATTAATAAATTATTATTGTTGTTGTTGTTATTATTATTATTATTATTATTATTGTTATTATTATTTCAATATACTATTAATTTGTTCTTTTTTTGAAGATATACTACGATTGATTATAAGTTTGATAGAGCATTTCATTTAGACAAAAAGATAAAATCGGAGACAAATCGAACATAAAGTTTAGGATTCACACATTTTATTATTATTGTTATTTTGGCAATAATAATAACAATAATAATATAACACTAATTATTTTTTTTATTAATATATCTTTATTCATTATATCTCAATTAATCAAATATATCAATTAACTACAATTAATAAATATATGTAAATAAATAAAATTCATTTGTCCATATAACTCAAATCAAACAATTAAAATGTGAATGAAAGAATAAAACTTAAAATAGTGGACACATAAATGCAAGATCTTAAAATAGTTTAGAATAAAAGGGGATTTAGGGGTTATGCGTAGGAAAGAAGAGATTGACTATTGGAGGGAAGAAAAAGAGATTAGTGAAAATCCTTAAACGTGTTTTGTACCTTGTCTCATTATGGGATATGTACTTATTATTTGATTCCGATTCACTCTATGTCTTTAAGGTGGAACTACACCTTGCCTTTTTAACCGTTATATAAGTTTAATTTGAGGATATATATGTGGAAGTATAAGTTTATGATAGAAATAGAGCATTGCCTACATTACTTAACTTCTTTGTGAATGTGCAACAGATAATTTATTAGTGCACATAATGACTCTTCTCTATTCATTGGATTGTACCTTATTATTGACTTCTATGCTTTTTTTTTTTAAAGGGTTATGAAATTCTTTTTAAATAATTCCAAGTCCTTAAATTTTGGCCACATAATTTTTCTGTCATTTGATGCTTAAACTTTTATTTGGGAGCGATCGGTGTGAAGAATAATATAATATTATTTGATGATTCTTTGTTTTTTATTTTTTATTTTTATTTCCTCTTATTAGTTTGACCTTTGATCATGTTTGAATTAATTTTTTTCTTAGTTATTGTTTTTGGTGTAGCCCTTGGATGTGTACGACATCTCCATCACATGTATGACTTTTGCTCTAATAGGAAGTGTTTAATTTTAAATTAATATATTTTTATTTAATCAATTTATAAAAGAATATGACTCTTTGTCAAGAGTTAATGTCCTTTATTAAGTGGCATGTGTTGTAGTATAAATAGACAACTTCATAAGAAGTAGGACAAGGAAATTAATTAATGCACTTTTTTATTTATTATTTTGCTAAAATTTAAACACTAATTTCCTTTCTTTCTATTCTCTTATGTACAATTTAATGTTAGGAAACTATTGCTAATGAAAGTTTGTTTAGTTGATAAGGAGTTGACTCATATTTACAAGATTGCGCAATGAAAGAAGGCACAATCCATTCTAAGCTAAATGAAGGGGTCCCATAAGAGAATAATTCTGTTAGAGTGGGTCCGGGAATTCAGGTGCCAAGGAGGGGAATGAGAAGTCGCATGACTAGCTCAAGGTTGCAGGACTACGTACACCCAAGATCTAGTATTTAGACATGGCAACGGGGCGGGGCGGGGGCGGATTTCGCCTCCTCCGCACCCGCACCCGACAAATCGGGGAAAACCCGCACCCGCCCCCGTTACATAGCGGGTGTAGAGTTTAGGCACCCATCCCCGCCTGCAACGGGTCTCGGGTTTCCCCGCCCGCACCCGCACCCACTCATATATATAAAATTATAAATTTAAAAATCATATTTATTATAATAAAATAATAATTATTAAACAATAATAAAATTAAAAAATATTTTATATAGAGATAAAATTATAATTTTTAATATTTCAAAAAATATTAAATATATTAAATATATATATGTATATAAAATTTAAAAATTATAATAATAATATTTGCGGGGCGGGTTCGGGTGCGAGTGCGGGGTGGATATCATCACCCCAAACCCGCCCCCGCCCCCGAATTTTAATGTCGGGGAAAATCCGCACCTGCACCTGCACCCAATTAAAGCGGGTTTTCCCCGCCCAAATCAAGCGGGTTTGGGTGGGTACCCGCGGGTGCGGATTTTATTGCCATCCCTACTAGTATTTAGGGAATGATGTCAATAACTAAAAGGGGGATGATATATGGTTAGATCTATCAATTCTTCTTTCTTCCTCTGATATACTTCTAATAGTGCGTTATTATACGATTTCCTTCCTTCTAGTTTGGTATTCAGAAGTGAATTAACAATCCCAATTTCAGTACTTCTCTTCTTAAATTTAGCACATTACATTTTGGTGCTTTCATTTCACCATGGCCGAAAACACAAGGTTGAAAGAGCTCAGTTCCGACGTCAAGTGCAACGCTGAAGCAATCGAAAAACTCTCCAACGATATTCACGAACAGATGGCCCGGTTGGGAATTGCAAATTCCTCTCACTTTGAACAACTGGAGGTGATGCAAATGAACACCGAAAGCAAGTTTTCGCAAATCACATCCGCGCTTGACACACTACTGAAGCAGAACCTACAACGAAAAACCCATGGTGCTGGTAACTCAAACAAACAATCATTTCAGGTGAGAAACATTAAACTCGAATTTCCGTGTTTTGATGGCAACAATGTGCTAGAATGGATATTTCGTGCAGAGCAGTTTTTTGATTATTACGATACACCAGATCCGGACCGGTTAACTATTGCTTTTGTGCACTTGGACAAGGACGTAGTCCCTTGGTTCCAAATGATGCAACACTCTCACCCTTTTCATTCTTGGGCTGAGTTCACCCGTGCCCTAGAACTGGATTTTGGACCATCGATCTATGAGTGTCCAAGAGCAACTCTATTCAAGTTGCAACAAACGGGTATTGTCGCTGATTACGATCTCCATTTTACTTCTTTGGCTAATCGGGTTTATGGCTTGAGCAATGATGCATTGGTGGACTGTTTTATCAGTGGTTTGAATGCTGAAATCAAAAGAGATGTGATGATCCACATACCTATCTCGATCGTGAAAGTTGTGTCCCTTGCTAAGGTATATGAAGATAAGTATTCATCCTCCCACAAGCCACAAAAGCCCACACATATAAACTCCTACCCCCATAGAGCAACCTTCAATTCAAATAAACCAGACCAATATCACAAACCACCACATACCCCTCTCCTCCCCACCCCACCAACACGTCCCATGAACCCAAACCAACAAAACCCTAACATCAAACGCATTTCCCAGCCGAAATGCAATTAAGAAGAGAAAAAGGTCTCTGTTATTGGTGCGATGATAAATTTTCTCTAGCCCATAAATGCCCAAACCGTCAAGTCATGATGTTGCAGATTGATGACGGTGAAGATGAGATTGTCAAGGACCCAGATAACAACCAACCAAATATGACCCCCCATGAAACCGAGCTTCCCACAAATGACCACCATCTTTCCCTGAATGCAATGAAAGGGACCAGTAGCATGGGTATCTTGCGGTTCACAGGCCAGATTGGCCATATCAGTGCACAAGTCTTAGTAGATGGATGGAGTTCCGACAATTTTTTGCAACCTCGCATTGTTGAATTCCTTAAACTATCCATTGAACCAGGACCACGTGTCAATGTTCTGGTGGGAAATGGCCAAACTATGACTGCTGAGGGAATGGTTCCCAACTTGACAATCACCGTACAAGGCCATAACTTACGTGTACCAATATTATTATTACCAGTGGCAGGCACATATATTATTCTGGGTGCATCTTGGCTGGCTACACTAGGTCCTCACATAGCAGACTACGCAGCCTTAACATTGAAATATTTTTGCCAAGGAAAATTCATTACACTGCAAGGGGAGAAAGAGGCATCACCCAAATTATCTAAGCTCCATCATTTTAAAAGAATGTTGAATATTGACACCATAGTTGAATCCTTCACAGTCCAAATACTTCAATCATCTACTGAGGCAGATATGCTAACAGACCTGCCACAAGAACTAGCCACGACATGGCAGGACCACTTGACACACCTCGAAAACGTTTTACGAGTTATTCGTCAATGTGTCCTGTTTGTGAAGTTATCCAAGTGTTTGTTTGGAGTTTTAGAAATTGAATATTTGGGTCATATAGTTTCTGGGCAAGGAGTATCCATGGAGAGTAGTAAGGTTCAAGCGATTCTTCAATGGCCAACCCCAACAAATGTCAAACAATTGAGAGGATTTTTGGGTCTCACAGACTATTATAGACACTTTATTCAAGCATTTGCTAGAATAGCTGCTCCCCTAACTGAATTACTAAAAAAAGATGGATACTTATGGACTGATGCCATTGAAACAGCATTCTCCAAGCTAAAAGCAGCTATGACTTCAACACATGTCCTTGGATTGCCCAATTTCCAACAGCCTTTCATCTTAGAAACAGATGCCTCAGGAGTTGGGATAGGTGCAGTGTTGCATCAAAATGGCCATCCAATTGCTTATTTCTCCCAGAAACTTGCACCATGAACACAAAAGCAGTCAGCTTATTTTCGAGAAATTTTGGCCATAGCTGAAGCAATTGCCAAGTTCAGACACTACCTACTGGGCCATCGGTTTATCATTAGAACTGATCAGAAAAGTTTGAGAAGTTTGATGGATCAAAAATTGCAGACCCCAGAGCAGGAAAAGACAACTTGGTTGCTGATGCACTCTCTAGAGTAATGTATCTTTCATGGTCAGAACTGCAAAATTCATTTGTGGAAACATTAAAGGAAGCAATACAGAGAGACCCCAAGTTGCAAATAGTCATGCACCAATGTCTGCAACAACCTCTACTACACCCAAACTATTCAGTAAAGGGTGACTTATTATATTGGAAGGGCAGAATTGTGGTCCCTCAAGAGGTGGATATTATCCAACAACTTCTGCAGGAATTTCATAGCTCACCAATTGGAGGACATTCGGGGGTTACAAGAACTTTGGCAAGAGTGGCACAACAATTTTATTGGCCAGATATGAAACAAGAGGTTCACAAATTCGTCCAGTCATGTGCTATTTGTCAACAAGCTAAAGCAATACACACCAAACCGGCAGGGTTACTGCAACCACTACATATACCTTCTCAAGTATGGGAAGACATAGCAATGGATTTTATAACGGGGCTACCCAATTCCTATGTTTTCAATACCATCATGGTAGTTGTCGACCGTTTGACAAAATATGGCGGTTTCATAGAACTCAAGGGTGACTACACTAGCAAGTCTGTGGTCGAGCTCTTTATGACACACATTGTTAAGTTGCATGGCATGCCCAAGTCCATCGTGTCCGACAGGGACAAAGTTTTTACTAGTAATTTCTAGAAGAATTTGTTTCAATTGCAAGGTACCACGTTGGCCATAAGCTCCGCCTATCACTCCCAATCGGATGGCCAGTCCGAAGTCGTGAACAAGTGTTTGGAAATGTTCCTTCGATGCTTCACTTTCAACAATCCTAAAAACTGGTCCAAGGTTTTGAGCTGGGCTGAATTGTGGTACAACACATCTTTTCATACTAGTCTCGGCATGTCTCCATTTAAAGCATTATATGGGAGAGATCCACTTGCCTTGGTTCGATACAATCCGCAAGCATTGGATCCTATCACCCTACAAGAACAATTACTCAACGGAGATCACATCTTACAGCAGTTGAAATAGCACTTGGAAAGAGCTCAATTATACATGAAGAACCAAGCAGACAGGAAACAGGCTGATCTTTCCTTTGCAGTAGGTGATTTAGTCCTAGTCAAGCTTCAACCCTATATGCAACACTATGTCGCTTTAAGAAGAAATCAGAAGCTGGGAATGAGATATTTTGGACCATTTCCAATTATGGCTAAAATAGGCAACGTGGCTTACAAGTTGCAGCTGCCAAATGAAGCACGCATCCACCCAGTTTTTCACATTTCTCAAATGAAGCCATTTAAAGGTGTTCCTCTGGATCAATACATGCCTTTACCCCTTACAACAACTGATACAAGTTCAATTATTGCCCCCAAAGACCATTCTGCAAACCAGATCTATCAAACAAGGGTCACAAATTGTATCACAACTGCTCGTACAGTGGGAAAACACCACACCAGCCGAAGCTACATGGGAGAACTTCTTGGAAATGCTAGATAGTTTCCCTAACCTCAACCTTGAGGACAAGGTTGTCATATATGGGGAAGGTATTGCAATGAAAGAAGGCACAATCCATTCTAAGCCAAATGAAGGGGTCCCACAAGAGAATGATTTTGTTAGAGTGGGTTCGGGAATTCAGGTGCCAAGGAGGGGAATGAGAAATCGCATGACTAGCTCAAGGCTGCAGGACTACGTATACCCAAGATCTAGTATTTAGGGAATGATGTCAATAACTAAAAGTGGGATGATATATGGTTAGATCTATCAATTCTTCTTTCTTCCTCTGATATACTTCTAATAGTGCGTTATTGTACGATTTCCTTCCTTCTAGTTTGGTATTCAGAAGTGAATTAATAATCCCAATTTCAGTACTCCTCTTCTTAAATTTAGCACATTACAGATTGTGGGTTTAACTTCCGTTGTTGATGTGAAAAATTAGTCGTAAGTAATTATAATTATTTATGTCATTGTTTTTGAGTTTTGAAATATGTTGAATCTTGAAATTCAACTAATTTAAACTTTTTTAATTTTAAAAGTTAGAGAACTATTTACTGATATATTATTATTATTTCAATATACTATTAATTTTTTCTTTTTTTAAGATATACTACTGTTGATTATAAATTTGATAGTGCATTGCGTTTTTATACAAAAAAGATAGAAATCGAACATAAAAGTTAGGGTTCACACACTTTAGATTAGTTGTACAATCATGTTATTCATCTCTATTCTATTTGTTAGAGTATCTTTATTTAAAACTGTATCTAACACTCCCACTAGTGACTCTCACTAGTGGGATATGTGAACAAAAATATGCTTATAGATATTTCTTTTCAAATTAACATTAAATTTAGTTAAATATAATTTAAGATAGATAGAAGTAAATTATAATAAAATAAAATTTTATTAAATTAGTTATATTAAAAGTATTATATAAAAATATATTATAATTTAGTTGTACAATAATTCTTAACATTATTATTTCAATTTTTTATTTTGTATAATAGTTCTTTTTTTAACCCAACCATGATTTTCAACGATTATTAGTAGCAACAACAAGATATAAACAAATAAGTTGGCACTATATATAGAGTAGATACATAATTTGAAATAAAAAAAGTGGAGTAATATGTAATCCATGAGAAAAGAAGAAGTTACAGCTTTACTTATTATGATGTGGGAACATATAATATCTGGTATCTGGACCCACATGTCAGAAGCATTTACCACTATTTCCCAGGCCACATTTCTACATAGTAAGTAAAGTTATTTTTTTTATGAAAAAGACATAATCATTCATTGTCATAATACTATTGTTACTATTACTATTACTCCATTAGCTATTATCAATATAACGTTTAACGAAAATTGTGCACTGCAACTTCTCGAGGACAGAGTTGTGAGTTGTGACTGTGAACTCTTCTATATCACCATAAACAAATACTCTCTCTCTCTCTCTCTCTCATTTTACTTCTTAAATATAAATGGAAGTTCTATTTATTTTTATTTATATTTAAAATTGAAAAGATATAATTACAAGTAAAAATTAATTAATTTAATTTTACTTTTTTGTTAGTTAATTTTATTTCAATTTTAGAAAAAAAATTATTTAATTTAATAGTGTTTATTTATAAAAGTGTTTTCTAATAATTGTCTTGTATGATTTAAACTATTACGTAAGACTTCAAAATTATTAGAGTTTTTAATTTAATTTAATTTATAATAATTATGATTTATGGATTCATTTTTTTTATGTAATTAAAAAACACCTAAAATTCAATAAGATTTAATATATTCTAGAGAAAAAAGTTCATTGTACCATACTTTATTATTTTTAGTTAATGAATAGGTTCACACAGAAAA
>JBBPBT010000850.1:21982537-21992657 GCA_037974875.1 Cicer bijugum | reverse complement strand
AATTAATATTCATCACTTCACACCACTAAAAATTAATTTTATTAATTTCTTTAGTATTTGGACAGTGAAAAAGAAAAAAGTTGTGATTAAATTAAGCCGTGAAAAGATATTATTAAAAATATAGAGGAGACAAATGACAGAAAATCAAGGTGATCTATTATATTTGATTTATTTTTACATTTTTACAATTTTTTTAATGATGATTATTATTGATTTTTTCTAGAAAATGATAAAATAAAAAAGATTTCATTAATAATTTAGGTTAAGTTAAATATTAATTAAAACTTGATAGGAAATTATCATAATATTAAGCTACTCAAAGTTTGTGAAGGATTAGGCTATTCGTCCCACAATGCCATATTTAGGTAAGGGTTACAAAACATATTAATATAAATTAAAGTGTGTACTACTACAAAATCCAAAATACAAAATAAGATTTTGGCTGGATTTGGGCTTGTAATAGCAACATCCACTTGATACAACTATAGAATGACATTCTTTTTCAAAAAAATTTTTTTAATAAAAATTAAGAGAAAATTGAAAACTATGGTCCAATAAAAAAAAAACCGATCGGATCGTTAGTTGAAATGATTTTCTCAATTTTTTTTTTGAATTTATTGTTTTTTCTCCCAATTCACTTGCTATTTAGTTGTTAGGTAAAATCAGATCAGACTCAAATTTAATTTTTTATCCAATCTATTAAACTATCTAGTGCAGTCTATTTTTTTTTATTTCTTTGGTTATATGCATGAATTGTGGACTTGTATAAATGTAGACATAAAAGTTTATTACAAATTTATAAGTTTTTCATGTAAAATCTCGAAAATAGTTAAAGTAATGATTCGTGCAACTTAGTATTTATAAAAAAAAAAAGGTTATTAACAATTTAGTTTAAAAATTTTAAAATCATTAAAATTACTTATTAAACTAGTATTTTTTTTTTTATTTTCAGAGAATCAAATTCATCAATCACTAAACTAGTTTTTGTAGAAATCACTAATAGATTCAAATTCATTAATTGGTATAAAGTAAGTTATCTAATTCTTTATAAAATCTTGCAGCATGGGATCCTTAAACAATTTAGCTTACTCAAAACGACTCTTCTTTCTACCAATTTTCATGTTAGTTGTCCCCACCTTCCTAGTAGTGGCTATGACCAATGGTGGGAATAAGGTGCTTCCATCAATATACAACAACAAACCAATATCTCAATATCTTTTTGAGCTAGATGACAAGGGTTATCCAAAGTGGTTTTCAACACATGATCGTATATTGTTGTCTCAGCTCCAACAAGGAAATTTTGTTCAACCCAATATTATAGTGGCCAAGGATGGTAGTGGTCAATTTACAACGATTACAGAAGCTATTAACTCGTACCCTAAAAATTATAAAGGTAGATACAATATATATGTAAAAGCTGGTATCTATGAAGAGTACATTACTATTGATAAAAGCAAAAAGAAAATTTTCTTGTACGGTGATGGCCCTACAAATACCAAGATCACCGGAAGCAGAAATCATCGTCAAGGACTTTTATCATCGCAAACAGCCACATTTTGTAAGTTATGCCAAAATTTGGTAGACATTTGTTTTGGTACATCTAATTAACCTCATGTGAATTAGATTTTTGATATTGATGAACATGTGCTTGAAGCCACCTTTGGTGAAGATTTCACGGCAATGTCAATTGCATTTGAGAACACAGCTGGTCCCGAAGGTGAGTCAGCAGTAGCGCTTTTAGTTGAAGGTGATCGATCATCATTCTTCAATTGTGCATTTCTTGGTTATCAGGACACATTGTGTGTAAGCAAAAACCGTCAATTCTACCGCAATTGTGAGATATATGGAACCATTGATTTCATTTTTGGTGAGTCGACTACCTTGATACAAAACTCGAAGATCCTTGTGAGGAAGCCCTATAAAAAACAATATAATGTTATAGTGGCAGATGGCACGTACCAGAGCAGGTCCCCTACCGGAATAGTCATCCAAAACAGCTTCATCATTCCAGACCCTGAACTCTTACCTTACTTATCAACAGTGAAGACTTACTTGGCAAGACCATGGAAAGCATACTCAAGGGTTGTCTTCATTAATAATTACATTGATGATTTTATTCAACGAGATGGATATACAATTTGGCACTATGATACTCCGAACACTAAAAACTCTTACTTTGGTGAGTATGGCAATAGTGGACCTGGTGCCGATACTACATCAAGGGTAAAATGGGCAAAAGGTCTCATTACCCAAGATGAGGCAGCTAGATTTATCGCTGATTCATGGCTTGATGCTAGCACTTGGTTGCCTTTCACCAACATTCCTTATGATTCTTGCTTTTAGTCTTCAATTAATTAATTATTAGGCATATGTTGTTTTTGTTTTTCATTTCAACTATAATAATTTATATTTTAAGTGTAATTCTTCAAGATACGGTATGGCTCGATACGTAATAATATGCTATTAAAAATATAGATAATTAGAAATACAAATAATTCATTTATAAAATATTTTATCAAAATAAACAGGATAAACATTTTGCGTTTTTGATATAAATTTAAATATCATTTTGTAAAGGAAGAGTATTGAATTAAATACCTCTTTTTGACTAAAATTGAAAGACCTAGAGTTGGTTTGAAATAGTTTAAAGAAAATTGTAAAAGTTAATCATTAAAAAGATCATATATTGGTTGTTCATGTTCTAAGTTGTCAGATAAACACAAGTAATATGAGATTTGAATTGTGTTGACTCTTTTAAAAAACTATTTCATATGATACATTGTAAATGTGTTATTTATCAAGATATTCAACTTTGGTTATAAAATTGTTTATATATAAGTTGTAGTTGTTGCACTGCCTCAAACTTCCCAATAAGTAATATCAAAGTTAATGGTTGACGAGGGTGTTTAGGCGGTGCAAGTGTAAGTAAAGAAGTCTCACATTGGATGAAAATATATATATAAGAGGTAGAGAAGAAGATGAAGAAATGAAAATAAATTGAAAATTAATACAAACTTACATCGGACTAAAAGAAATTTTAGACACTAATTAAAGAGAAAAATAGATACCATAAATATAAAATAAAATAACTCAACAGAGACTAATAAAGATAAATAAATAGCACAAAATAACAAAAGTAAATCAAATGAAGAAGCAGTAAATAGATGAAGAACAACTCTAATACTAAGCGGTAACAATTCTATTCAAATATTAACTATAAATAAATTAAATAATATTAAGCAATACAGGGTAGAAATTAAATAAACTAGAGGGTTAGAGAGCTAAGATACTACAATTAATAATTAAGTAATATCAAATTTAAGTAAAAATATATCTAAGATAATCAAACAGAGACATGAGTAATATCAAAGGCAAATGAGAGCAACTTAGATGAAAGAAAGATATGAATGATGCTTTTTCTAAATATAAGGATGGATATATAATTTTTTAAAGATACACATCTTAAGATTGTAAATACTCCAAACCTTCTTTGTTCTTATCCTCAAACAAGATTTCCATTACAAGATATTCAAACAAAGTGGGACATAAGTCTCCCTATACTTTTTCCAACTACTACTTTGTGCTAAGGTTTTAGTAGGAGAACAAGACACTAACATCTAAGGTTTATACATTTCTTAACCTTGTAATGCATCATGAGTATCTTGTTGCCTAATCCATCTTATTGATCGTAGTTCCTAGAGATAATGAATTTATGATTTATAAACTCTTTAACACTATAGATGAGTAGTCCATGTTTTATGAAGATCTTAACATCTACGGAGAGTACGATTTAAGAAGATGATCATTTAGGAAGAAGAAGACTTATAGAAAATGAGAGTTTTAGTTGGTGTTTCCTAATGGTTGAGGGTTCAAAAACTTTTGGAGAAATGGAGTGGGTTGTGTGTGTGGTGAGGTTTTGAAATTTTGTGAAAGAGGAAACAAGTGAGAAATCATGAGTTTAAATAGAAAGAAAGGCAAAAGAAAACTAATACTTATGTTTTAACGAGCACTAAATTCTCACTAACGTTTCTTATTTTCAAGGAGAGATGAAGAAAAAAATACTTATTGATATAAATAACTATTTAATACTCACATATCGGAACCTATATTTTCAAGGATATCTAAAGACCAATTACTAAGTCCTTACGAACAAATTTATTTAAATGATCCAAGTGGATATGAGGTATTCTCATATGCCATAGCCAAGTTTCATAATCTTTACTAAGTAGACAACTTGAATTATTTGAAGGTAGATTATTTAGACCAACAATATAGGTATTTTCAAATCTTCGATCAAATAAAACAATTTGCTTATTTAGAGAATCTATGAATGTGCATTTAGAAGAATCAAATACAACTTCATTATATTTGTACACACTTGACTGATACTTAGAAAAATGTGTTTCAAACCATCAACAAGTAAAATATTTTCAATTATGGGGTTAGGGATATTACTAATCGTACTAATACCGATAATTTTAACTTTATTGTTATCACCATAAGAGACATAACGACCATTTTTGGGAGTCAAGAAAGATAACTTATTTTTTTCCTTCGGTCATGTTCTTTGAACAACCATTATCAAAATACCAATTTGAATTCTTTTGTTTTCAAGCGTACCTACATCACAATATCAAGTTTTAATTTTTGGTACGCAAAATGATTTTTGGTCATTTTATGTTAGTTTTAGGCATTATATCCTTTGTGGAGCACCCGCTCTTGTAGTTCATTTCATTTGTAACACTACAAATAGAAGATGGATGACATTTTCTACCACAATAAAAGCATTTGGTAAAGGGACTATTAAAATCGAGTACGGGTAAAAAATGTTGAAATGTTTTTCATGATTCTTTGAACGGTACCCTAAATCGGCATTATCATACGTTCCCCTTTGATTTCCCAAGATGGTTTCCAAATTATCTCTCCCTACAATTGATTTGCAAGTGTGTTATGCATGTCTTCAACATGTATTTCAAAATATTACATTCATCACACTTGGGAATTTCTTCCCTTTATTTTCATTAGAGGTACTAAGAAGGACATCACTTACAAAAAAATGCTTCTTTTTAAGAACTTTTGCTTCCTTGTTTAAAGTGACTTTTATTTATTTATTTAAGAGTGAAAATAGTTTTCTTAGAAGTAGAGATGATTTTTCTAAGTTTATTTGATTCTTCATTCAATTCTTAGCAAATGGCTAGTAAATCACCATAAGTTAAATTAGATTTGGTTTCACAAGTGTTTACCTCGTTCTTTATGATATTATTATATGCAACAAAAGATAATAAAATATGAATTACCTCTAATCTTGCCACTGTAAGGAACCTCTTAGTGCAATCTATATCTTTTTTCTAACTGTAACCTTGAGCTACCAGATGAGCTTTGTTCCTTATAACTTCTCCTTTCTCGTTCAACTTATTCTTGAATATTCACTTGGTTTTGATGGGCTTCCTTTCCTTTTTTATGAGTAAGAGATCTCAAATGTCATTCCTCTTGAATTTGTTGAGCTCTTCTTACATTGTAGAATCCATCTATCATCTAATAAGGCTTCATCAACAAAGGTTGGTTCGATTTCAGAGAGCAAACCGAACAAAGATTTATCTTTTATAGCATATTTGGTCTTAAGATGGTCACTTGTGTTCCCTATAATCAAAGTATGGATGAGATGATTTGTACTTCCATCTAATTCTAGATTATAGAGGATCTTGACTTATCAATCTTATCCTCTATTGTTTTGTTCATTTCCTCTGATGTGCCCAGTTTCTCTAATTTTCCTATTTCTTCTAGTTTTCTTGGTTCTTCTGGTTTTCGAGTTTCCTCTAGGTTGCTTATTTCCTCTTGGTTTTATGGACCTGCAAAATCATCATCTAGCTCTAAACTTTTATAGTCAAGTTATTTTTCATCAAAATTAACATGAACTAATTCTTCGGCAATCAGAGTCTTTTGGTTGTATACTCTATAGATGTTATAACTTTTAGAGTATCCCTAAAGGATGCACTTTTGTGATCGTGAACCAAACTTGCCAAATTTTCCCTTAGTATTTAAAATATAGCAGAGACAACCAAATTAATGAAGGAAAGAAATGTGGGCTTTTTACTTTTCCATAATTCATAGAGAGTCTTATTGATAATAGGTTTGATAAAGACTATGTTTTGAATATAACATGTAATATCCATTGCTTCTGCTTAGAAATGGTTTACAACATTCATCTCATTGATCATAATGCATGCCATTTCTTGAAGAGATTATTATTTTTCTATCTACAACACAACTTTCCTGAGGTGTTCTAAGAAAGGAAAAGTTGTGTAAAATCATGTTCTCTTCCCAAAAGTTTTCAAAAAAAAAAATTATTTATGAAATTCACTACCATGATCACTACAAATTTGTGTAATTTAATTACATTTTTTATTTTGCACTTGTTTATAAATGGTAGTGAAAATCTTATGTAACTCATCCTTGTGTCTAAAGAATTTAACCCGTGTCCTTCTATTATAATCATCAACAATGACAAATCCATATCTATTGCCATTAACTAAGACAATTTTGACTAGGGCAAAAAGATTTATATGTAAAAGCTCAAGAGGTCTGGTTCTAGAAACAATATTTTTAGAGAAAATGAGTTTTTAGTTTGTTTTCCTTTTTGGAAAGCCTCACAAAAAACTCTTATTTTGTATTTGAGATTGGGCAAGCCTCTAACAAGTTTAAGTTTATTTAATTTTGAGATTAATCTCAAATTGACATGGCCTAATATATCGTGCCAAATCAAATATATTGACATGACAAGTTTGAGTTTATTTATATGTTGTGTTTTTGTCCTTTAACCAACAATACATTATTAACAGAATAAAATGAATTGTTACCAATTGTACCATGACCAATTATTCCTCCCTTTTGGTTTCCTCCAAATCCAACTATTCCTCATTAGGATCATGTATTAGAACATCGACCTTTCTTCTGTCACGTGTTGTGAGCAGCCACTATTAACTCTACTACTAACATCGAAGATGAATTATTTTATCTTTAGGTACCTAAATTTGGTTGGGTCTTGGATTGTCGGTTTTTAAAGGGTTATTGTCTTTATGTGATTTTAGATAATGACAAGATACATTGTTATGTACTTTCTTAAAACATACCACCCAAACAACCTTAGAAGAAATGTTTTCTATTGGTTCTTCAAAACCGATTCCTCTTTTTCTATTTCTCCTAACACCATAGATCATTGAAGCTTGCTTACTTTTATCTATGTCGTTTGCAAGAAAAATTTTAAAGGCTAATTCGTATTTGGCTGAGTTACAAATCTTTATCTTATGAGGGTTTTGAAATGATTTTATTCAAAGTCACTTTCTCTCTCTTTAGTTTTTCAAAATCATTTTCAACCAAATCATTATGAGTTTTTCATAGAGTTTTTTAGTTTTGAAGACACAATAATTTTTATTTAACAACTCATTTAAAGCAGTTTTAAGCTCACTATGAGCTAAATCGGAGAATACTTCGATTTCTTCATCATAGGCTGAATCAAAGTCAGGCAATATATTAGCCATAGAACCATGTTTGTAAGCTCTTCATTATAAAAGGATTCATCAAAATCATCCCACGTAATCAAGCCTTTCTTTTTTGTCTTGGATTCTTTCTTTTGACTTCTTCTCTCAAGTTTTGGACATTTTGCCTTGAAGTGTCCAAGTTTCTTACACTCAAAGCATGTGAAGTTCTTCTTGTCAATACCTTTTTCTTTATTCTAGTACTTGTTGAAGTCTCTTTGGGGAAAATATTTCTACTTGTGCCACATGCGCTGAATCTTCCTTGAGATGAATGATAACTCCTCTGAATCTTCACTCTAATAATTTGAATCATCGTCCTCTGATTCTTCAATTGCTTGTAGAGTCTTATTGTATTTGGATCTGAGAGCCAATTAGGGATGGCAATGGATAGAGTACTATAGTATGTGTCCTCATACCCACAATTTAAAAAAAAAAATCCATGCATGTGATTATACCCTCTTGGGTATCAACTTTAATATTCGTACCCTTACTTTCTGAGTACTTAAGTGCCCGTACCCATACTCATTACCCACACTTTAAATAAAATAGATTGATAAATAAATGATATTGTTGTGATTAAATTTAAAAATTATCCAAAGATCTTAAATCCATCCATAAAGTATTATAAATCAAAATGTTTTCTAACTCAAAACATTTCAAATGAACACTGATTACAATACACATTCAAATATCCATAATAATACTTTGCAAGTCATACGACAATATTATTCGAGATCTGTAAAAACAATTGATAGGAAGTTGCAAGTATATTTATAAAGATGCGATTAATAAGACATAACTCTTAGTTATAAGGTTACAATTATTTACCTATTTATCATAATCAAATTCTTAAAAAGTTTACAAACGTTTATCTTTCGATTATAAATATTGTACTAGTCCAATAATATTAATAGATGTTAAAATATAAAACAAAATAATTAAGTAAACTAAATACTAATATAATTAATAAATAAACAAATAGCATATTTATATAAGTGTGGGTGTGGGGCGGGGTGGGTACTATAGTACCCGTACTCGTACTCGTACCTATACCCGCTTAATTTACTGGTAATTACCTGCCCTCATATTCATACCCATTATGCATGTCTTTACTCTACTCATTGTAGGTTTTTTTATGGGTGCTCACTGAGTATGAATCTAATTGTCATCCCTAGAATCAATGACTTCTGCTTTTTCTTGGGCTCGTCCTTTGCTTGATGTTATTTAAAAATCCATGTCACATTAATATAAAATTAGTAGTCCTATTAATACTTACTCCCTCTGTCCCAAAATAATTAATCCATTTGCAAAAAAAAAAAAATTGTCCTAAAATAAATGACTATATCAATTTTCAATGCATTTTTTTTAATTGTACTTTTTAATTAATACTACTTGCTTCATTGTCAATATATTTTTTATTATGCATTTATGGTATTGATAATGGCCAATACTTAACAAAGATAATTTGGTTAAAAGTAGTATATTTTTGTTTCATTTATACATTCTACTTAATATGTGTGAAATGATTAAATGACACAATTATTTTGGGATAGAGAGAGTATAACTCCACAACTAATTTATTGTCTATAAAAAAGAAGTTGTTTGTCTAATTAAAAGTGAAAACAATTGTTTTGATTCTTTAATATTGTCTTTATAATTATTCTTTAAAATATCATTTAGATACACGATAAAAATAAAAACATAACTATATATTTATGTAGAAATGATAAATGACAAAAAAAACAATAATTATACTCATGCTAGGGGAAGAAAGTAGGGGAGAAAAGAACAATAGATATAGAGGAAGGAGAGGAGATGAAAATAGAGAGATGTGGGAAATGACTTATATGGAGAGAGATGTGATAATAGATTAAAGAAATTAGAAATCAAGAATTCATATAAATGTCACGTGGTAGGAAAAAACTTTTTTCCACTAAAATTTCACTCAAAAGTCTAACAAAATCCAATTAAATATATTTAGAAAACAATCCATTAAAATTTCAAAAAAATTAAATACCACATGATTTTTTTATAAAAGTTTGGCTTAATTGTATTTTTTTATCGTTCTATTTTTGCTAAATCATAAAAATAATTCTCCCATTATATTTGTCTTCAGTTTTGATCCTCAAACAAAATTACACTTACTACTTCTAAATTACGATAAAATATTACTAATATTCTCTTGAGTCCTCACCTCTTAACTTAAAATAGCATGAATCTCTCGTCAAATTAGAAAACTAAAAAAACTCAATTTTTATTTATCATCCAGGTCTATCTATTATTATTTTTGAATGTCTATCTATTTCTTTCAAAGAAACAAATGGCCTAAGAACTTCATTTCCTCACTTTAACAAAGTATTTGTAATGCCCAAGAAAAAATCAAAATAAAATTGTTAGTTATCTTCACAAAATAACTAGTTATCTATGTGGATTCAATTGAGTATCTTGTAACTCGTTTAAATGGATGAAAATTCTCAAAACTCTTGCTAATTTTTAATCAGAGTTTACTATAAAAGCAATATTTTGTATATTTTTTATTGACATTAATTTGTTTACGAGTTTCTCACTTGTTTCATTCATCTTTT
>JBBPBT010000850.1:21966507-21982462 GCA_037974875.1 Cicer bijugum | reverse complement strand
GGTGAAGGTGGAAGTGACATAGTTAATTATAATTAACGAGATTAAGGTGAAATATATATATATATATATATATATATATATATTTTCTGTTTTAAGATAAATCCTAATTGAAAATCCTAATTGAATATCCCAACACTGATTTTAGTTATATTACGATCTTGATTAAATACCTAAAAAAAAAATATTTCAATCTTAATTGAATGGACCCTCTTAACCCCAATAGAAGCTGTTAACATTTGAAATGTAACATTGTACCCAAAAAAAATCAAATTGAACAGGCTTTCCGCCATTTAAATTTAACATAACATTGTTCTCTCTCTCTCTCTCTCTGTGTCTCTCTTTCAATTTTGATGAAAATGGATGATTCTTCCACTTGCCCTTTTTGTCTTTTATCACTTCCATCTTCTCAAATCCAATGGTATTTCTTTTATTCATTCATTCTTCTTATTGTTTCACAATTTCATAACACTGTTTCAATTGCAGGCATGCCAATACCCATTTCGACGATCACGATTTTCATTCTCCTCAGGTACCTTTTTTTTTCCCCTCATTCAAAACCCACCAATCTTTTTCTTTTTCTCTTT
The DNA here is from genome assembly GCA_037974875.1 of Cicer bijugum. Taxonomy (NCBI): domain Eukaryota; kingdom Viridiplantae; phylum Streptophyta; class Magnoliopsida; order Fabales; family Fabaceae; genus Cicer; species Cicer bijugum. The sequence continues at coordinate 21,981,878 of JBBPBT010000850.1, read as the reverse complement.
CTAATTTACTTAACAAACACAAAAATAAACTATAAACTCAATGAAAATTGAATCTTTTTCCTCCCTTTTTGAAAGAGGCTTTCTTTGTGGTTGATTTTGGTATCGATTTCTCCAAACAACACACAACTCATCAGTTAGACTCCAATTATTATTGTTTATTTTCCCCTTTTTGTTGAAATGTAACAACATGTTTACTTTCTAACAATATTTTTCAATTTTTACTTTGATTTTGAGTGGCTAGAATGATATCAAGTGTTTTGACATTTTTATTTTTAAGAAATATTCAATCTATTTTTAAAATGGGTTTTGAAAATCTTCCATAATAGCTTCTCCAATGTTTATTTTTTCGTGGAAATGAAAACATGAAACACCAGAAGTAAACAGACCCTAAGTTTTCACATTTAAGTTCTAAATTGGGCTTCTTTATCTTCTGTTTGTAAAGAGAAGAAAATGGCAGAACATTTGGTATTTAAATTCAATTTTTTGTTTGTGTTGTGTTGTATGGTTTCATATGCAGGGTGAAAAAGCAGTTAGTAACCTGCATTTTGATACAGCTTATGGAGATTGTAACAATTGGTATGGTGGTGATGGTGGGATTGGTAGAGACAATGTGTTATGGAAAATGAATGAAAAGATCTCCTGCTTGGTTGATTTGCAAATAAAGGGTGAGTTTCACAATATTGACGGAGGTTTGATGAACTTGTTAAGGAACTGTTTGGAATCTGAAGCTGAAAACTCAAGAAGCATTTTATCATGTTATATTGATCATTTCCAAAGCATTGAGTCTGAGGATGTTGGATGGGGTTGCGGTTGGCGTAACATCCAAATGCTTAGCTCACATTTATTGTCACAAAAGCCAGAAGCAAAAGAAGTCATGTTTGGTGGTTCAAGATTTGTTCCTGATATTTCGTCGCTCCAAAGATGGCTTGAGATTGCCTGGGAAAGAGGTTTTGATGAACCTGGCTCTCATCAATTCAACCATGCTATCTATGGCTCTAAGAAATGGATAGGAGCTACCGAATGTGCCGCCCTTTTGCGTTCTTTTGGTCTCCGAGTGAGAATAGTGGACTTCGGTCCTAAGGAATCTGAATCGCTCTATCTATCGGTCCCAGGTTCAAGTGTTGGGGAAAAAGAGCTAGTGAGAATTGGTGATGGAAGGAAGAGGAAAGCACCAAATTTCTGTGGACCGATGGATAGATATTTGTCTCGTCGTGGTTGTGTTTCTCAAACAAGTTGTGGCAAGGATGAAAAGCCTTGTTCTTCTCTTAATGTCACTATGGATAAAGAAAGTGGTGGTAAATGTGTGGTAAAAAGTGCTGCAAAACAAAGTAAAGAACATCAAGTCCTCATGGACTTTGTGTGGAATTATTTTTCTAATAAAAACTCGATTCAATTCGGATATAAGCGTGTTATCTTCTGCGAGAAAACGTGAGTGAGGATTTTATTTATAAGTGCACTTTTTCATGTTCTAACCAAACCAATGATAGTTTTTCTTGTGGTGTTTGAAGTTTTGAAAGCTTTCTTGCACAGTCCCTTGTACTTTCAACATGATGGACACTCAAGAACAATAGTCGGAATCCAAGTGAAACATCAACGAAACGGAAATCAGCAATATAATCTCCTAGTTCTTGATCCTGCTCATGTAATATTTGTGTTGGCCTTTTTTCTTAATTAACTATTCTTTAAATTGCTGTGTCTAATTGCATATCATATGGATGTGTTTATGTGTTTGCTTCCTACTTCTTTATGTTATTGTATGTTTATTGTTGTGTCTATTCTGGAACATGCATGTTGTGCAGCCATGATGGCATGACATCATTTCAACTGTTGTGACTTATCATTACAGAAAACAGCTGCTTTAGAAAGATCACTTAGGCAGAAAGTTGGATGGCAAAGATTCATAAAAAGAGGAGTGCACACACTGAAGAAGCAACAATACCAGGTTTTACTTCTTTTTATTATAAAGAAATTGGAATGCCTTTCTCCTTTGAGAAATGCACCTTGATTGTCTTGTTTCTATTTCAGTTGTGTTATGTTGATCCTGGAGTTGCCAATAAGGAGGAGATGGAAAAACTCAAGACAATGGATAGTGTCTTTCTTGAACTTTAGACAACCATCTAATGGTCTTTGTCTTTGCTCCATCAAGGTACCATCTCTTATTTCATGCTATATAGTATAACTATTTTTCACTGCATTTTTTTTTACTTATTATCTTATTACAACAGAAGAAATATCAGAGACAAATTTAAAAGTTTTATGAATAGGGGCAGAAAATTTTCATAGTGATGACAATATCCAATGGTGGGGTGAACCTGCAAACACTTCGACAAGCAAAAGTCAAGACAGGTGAAGCAGATGGATGACTCATGAGAGGTTTAGAGTTAGAATGGAAGTTTCTGCACTAGCTCTCATGACTCAGCTAAATTGTGTATTAGATCCTGAAATGCTTCACCACTTGTATTTTAGCGACCAAATCACCAAATTAAACAATTTCAAGGACTAAATTGTTAATTTGTTTTTGTACCCAAAAAAAGTTGCTAATTCGTTTGTCTATTAATACGGTTGGCTTCACTCATTGTGTGATTCACAAGGCAGGTGAATGGAATAGACAACTAATGAGTTGCAATAATATAATAACATTGAATTGAACAGGTCATTGAAACGACAAAGACACTAATTTAAGTTTTTATGGTTCAAATGTGGTTGAACTGTTTATAGTTAAATAATATTTTTAATATATAACATATACTACATAAAATGAAAATTATAAACATAGATACATGATAAAATATTAACACAAATAAAATATATATCAAAGTAAAATATTTGTAACAAAAAGAAATGGTAAAAAAAACTGGAAATATGTATTAGTTAATTAGTTCATGTTGTGTTGCAAGCTAAAATGAGTTTTATTATTATAATTTAGTTTAACATTGACCTGCAAGACAAATTTATCACCAAATACTTGTCTAGATTAACATTGGGTCATAGAAGAAATACTCCACTTTAGTGTTATTAGTCATTACCCTTACAAATTATAGAAAACTCATACATATATATAATTTGTTTTCGCCACCACCTACCATGTCATTTGCGTCTAGGGATGAGAATAAGTTAGGCTGTTCGTCAGGGGCCTATGGTCTGGTCTGACCTGACCTATTTAATAAAAAGGCTAGACTCAGACTTATAAAAAAACCTATTAGGTCAGACTCAGGCTTATAGCCTATTTATTTAAAGCCTATTTATTTAAATAGACTCAGGCTTAGACCTGTTTTTAAAGCCTATTTATTTAAATAGGTCAGACTCAGGCTTATAAAAAAACCTATTAGGCCTGATAGGTCAGCCTATATATGTTTTATTATTTATTAATATTCATCCTATATAATATTATTTCCTATTTTAAATTCCATCAATTAGACAATCACTCAATAATTATTCTATATTTAGTAGCCGTTCCATATTCGGTAATGATTTATATTTGGTAGTTGTTATATATTCGATAGTCGTTTAATTAGTCAATAATTGTTCCATATTTATTTAAGAGATAATAATAGGTGCATTTGTATCAGAAAAAAAAAATCTATTATTTGAAATCAAAAATTATTTTTTAAGATTTAAAGGATGTTTGTTTCGGATTTTTTAAAATTATTTCGTTATAAAAAATATTTTTTGTTTAATGTATATAGATATACATTGATATTGGTATGTGGAGATCATTATGTAGTATTAGTAGAACATTTAAATATTTTAATGTGAATGAGACTTTTAAATAGGCTTCCAGGCCAGACCATAATTTTAAAAAGGTCAGACCGAAAAAAAAGACTATGATAGGTCGTAAGTCAGACTTAGACCTAAAAAATATTTCGTAGGTCAAGCTCAGGCCTTTCAAAGTCTGATCTTACCTATTACCACCCCTATTTACGTCTATCTTTTTCATTTTTTTTTCTCTATTGATTGTTGTGTTGCATTTACATTTTCATATTCTTCCATGCTATTTAATCTTTCACGGTTCCATTCTCTGGTTTTTATCCCGGTTCTGACTGTTCTATGCCAAAGAAGGGAGCAGAGGGTATCACTAGCTTCAACCATTCCAACTAGATTGACAACAATTCTTTATAGCACCAATTATTATTAACCCAAAAAAAGGAAAAAAAGTGAGGTAAATGGGCAACAACGAAACCCAAACACATCAAAAGAATATATAACTAGGAAGATTAATCTTATTGTTAAAAAACTCATGTGATATAAAAGAAGGAATAGCATTCATTAGGCAAAACTCTAGTTGAAAATACAAAATTTGAGTAATAAATGATAGTGGATGGCAAGATGAATACAATTTTTCCACTTATTTTAAAGTCTCCAAGAGACAAACTAAGGATTATGAAAATGATTTTTCCATTTGAATCTCATTCTAACCAAAGGTGGTGCCACCATTTCTCAAAAGCTATCTCAATTGTGAATGTGACACCAATAAACTCTGCAAATACATTATTAGTATATAGAGATATTGTGAAACACCCAAGAAAAACATAATTGTGATATTTGAAAAGACCACCACAAGTAGATGGCTCATGGCTACCTTTACCAGATTCATTTGTAATACACTTAATCATGTATTGAGGAGGGGGATGTCAGATGACTTGAATACTTCTCTGAACTTTTGGTAAATGACCTGTGATGCAGGAGTTACACAACACAAATGACTCAATAGGTGAAGAATGTATGTGTTGAGAGTTAGAGTTTACAAACAAAGACATGGTAGAAGTAATCAAAGAAATTGCTTGGTGAGGAGAAATATCTTAATTGAAAAATCTAACTTGATGTTGACAAACCAAAATGCATCAACATACATTAATACAACAAATATGCAACATCACACACTTGAGGACTCCAATTAGACTTGCACACCTGCAAACTTGACAAAAGACAAGAAGTAAACTAGTTAGTCATTAAGGTTTTCCCAAGCCACAACCAAATTTGTTGGGCAAAGGTGTAGTCAAATAAAAGATGTTAAGTAGTTTTCAACATTATGACCACAAAGAGAACAATCTGAAACTATTGTACAACCTATTTTCTAGTTATTTTCATTGATATCCATCCAGACATGGTATATTCTCCAAATAATAAAGGAATGGGAAAGAGGAATGCATCAATTCCATACAAGTTTAGCCCATGGAATAGAAGTGTCACAAGGACATTGGAAATTTTATGCATCTTTGAAATTCAAATTACCATAAGTTGAAGATGGCCACACTAAACGATCATCGACTTCAAACTTGGGAATGACAACCTTATCAATCTTGTCGCACACAACAATAGAGTTTACAAGGTTAGGGATAACCCAAATGCCTTTAACAATGCAATCTTTAACCTTAGCTTGAAGAAGCGAATGAACTTCTAAAGGAATACCTAACAAACAAGAAATTGGACGAGACAACCAAGAATCACTCCAAAAATTGATATTTTGGATATCATTGAAGTGTTATGAAGCATTATCTTGAATTAAAGAAGGATGAGCTCAGATATTCAATCGGATGGAAAGAGGATATGTGGTACATAATTTGAGAGTTATTATGAAGAGTGTGACACCCTAAATCCCAAAATAATATATAATAATTTATATCATATTCCTATAAAATTTGCAGCGGATAAATAGAATTATATTTTTAAGAAAATAAAATCTTTTGTAACTAATTTACGATATCACGTTTCTCAAAGTATACATGCACCAATTCAAATTTTATTACTCAAATAAAACAATTTAATCTCAATAAACTTGATTTAAGTATAATTACTTGATTTAATTCTAAAAACTTACTAGTACTTCTAAGGTTTTCACACAAAAATTTGATTCAAATTAAATAAGTAAAATACAAATTAAAACCCTTATTCCCAGTATCACCTATCAGAGTGGGGTTCCTCCCAAACTTGAACTTCAAGACTCATTAACCTATAATAACTGCGATTTCGCAAATGCAGGGCCCAGCCAGTCAAACACAAACAACGAAGGAGGTGGGTTTTGAAATCATGTTAATAGTATAATATGAGTAAGAAGAACATACAAACAATCATAATAGAACTGTATCATAATCACTTTACGATATATCAAAATATTTAATTAAATAGTATCATACTATAACATCAAAGTCACTCAAGTAAAATAATCATCTCATTATAATATGCATCAAATCATCTAATTAATATTACCTTTGAAACACATCAATCACAACAAAACAATCACAAGGAAATGCAATGTTATGCGTGAGCTTAGACTCTACTTCACAATGTGGTACCATTCTAACTCTGAAGTACTTGGTTAGGAGGCCATGATACTATGCCACCATCCCGGTGGACGGACAATTCAAATTGGCCCTGTCCTCATAGATCCCTTCAACTCAACCCGAGACACATATACGCGACAATCGAGGTAAATTTGTGTTGCATGGTAGCTCCTGACATTTGGAGTGCTACCTCCAAGTCACCTAGGAATTCCCCACCAGAATACCTCCAAGGTCTAACAATCTTGCCTTAAAGCTCGACAGCAGACCGCCACCATCAGGCTCATTCAGTTGTACTTCCCCATAATCACTAGGCTTGTCAGGCCCTACCTATATGATGACAAAATAATCTTCACTTCACAATTCACCATATTTATTTTCTCCCCTCGTTAGCTTAGACTACTCCATTAAGAGCACCATATTTAAGAATCATCACTATCTCACCAAGTATGGGGTACTTCAATATTTTCATCACAATTTTATAATATCATTAATCATAAATAATCATGATCATCGTATAAACTCATCACAATTTTATAACATCACTATCATCAATCAAAAATCATCATTATCATCACGTAAGCATATATCAAACCATGCATCCATATTTTATTATCACATCACATAATTTCATCTAAGCAAACATGTACACATAATTTCATTCAACATCCAACATCACAATAATAACAAATATCAACTACCACACAAGTATCGAAAATTAAATCAATCAACACCTTCTAAAAATTTCTATTTCACATTTTAATCTCACAATTCTCATATTTCAAATTAATCAATTTATCTCTCAAAGAGCTACTGCCGTACGTAGCAAGCTCCGAATGAATCGTTGGGAAATACGGTTTTCCCGTTCATCTCACAATATATTATATTCATGAATTCAAACGCTCTCTCACCCCTTACCTTATTTTGACGTTTTCACACATGAATATGATTCCACGAGCAAACAACCTTTGTTCATTGACTCTTTTTCCTTCAATCGATCTAACTCGACAGTTTATGGGTAAACGTCAAAAATAAATTATGAGGAGATAATCTAAAAAAACTAAATTCGAAAACCGGTCAAAGAAGATTACCATAAATCAGAAAACCAATCAGTGGGTAATATAGCCACTTTTCACACAGTCGTTTTGGCGTTGGTTTCACTCAAATCGGACTTACAGTGAAGGAGAACGGTGCAAAATAACGAATTCTACAAACGAATAAGTCGATTATTTTAGATAGAAATTGGGGTTGTTAAAAATCTGGAAAATTATGTTTAATTGACAAGTTAAATGAATGAAATAACATACTCAAATTTGGATGAGAATGGAGAAGCTTTTACGGAACAATTATCGATCACCGGTGTCAAAAACGATAGGTTTGTTGTTGTGTTTACTCTTTGGTTCTCCGGCTTCCCATTCAACTCCCTTCCCTTTTCTTTGGTTTGTTTTATTTTAGTGCAAATCAGGGTTCACAAAGTCTCTTTATTTATATTTTGGTTTTGGAAAGCGGCGGATAGAAAGCATTAAAACCTAACTTACTCATCTAAATATTAGCAAAACCTAACAAACTCATCTAAATATTTGCAAAACCTAACAAACTCATCTAAATATTTGTAAAATTAGTTAATAGTCCATGCCTACCTTACATATATCAATCGGATTCTACAATTTAGCTTGTCCTATATATTTTAATGTATCATTATTATTTATTTATCTATTTATTTATTTTAAAATATATTAAAAACAAAACTCTCTCATTCAAAATAGTAATTATAATTATTACTATAACATTTTTCAAAATAAACTTATAAAAATATTACTATTTTTATAGAATAGTCAAAACGATAAAATAAATAAACATAACCTCAATAATTTTTATTAATTACCAAATCACAACAAATATTTATAAAATCATCATGTCATAGGAAATATATAAAAGTAAAGGAAATCAATCACAATATTAGTAATATCTAAAGATAATTAGTTATAAAATAAATAACTTAAAATAAAAAATAATTATAAATAATTTAAATACAACTACGTGCATACTCAACATCAATCATGCGCACAGAAAAATATTACATTAATTGGGTACACGTATATACACGTAAAATCGCATAAAATCTTTTTCTTTAAAATATATTTTACACTAAAATATTATTATTATTATTATTTTAAATATATCAAATAATAAAATATAATATGTATTATTTATATCGTTCATGTAATAAAACATGTATCAAACTAGCACATCATAGAAAACATCTTTATAACAAAAATTACTCACGAAATTTATTAACATATATTTTAAAATAATTTTAACATCAAATTAATTATTTAAAATCCTATTTAATTAATAAAATAATTTATTATCAAATTTAGGATGTTACAAAGAGCTCGACTATGCATATTAGACAATTGAATACTCAGAAATAAAACTCCTCGAAAACTTCAACAAACCAATACTTTATAGAGCGTAGACCCAAACCCACCGTTGTTTCTAATAGATGTTTCCACCTTTTTCGAATAAATGTATCCAAATCAAATAAAATTTCAAATTCCAATGTCTAAATATTTTATAAGAGCTACATAAATAATAATATTCACCAACTGCAGTATTCGTATTATAAATAATATTCATCAGCATAGACATTAGATTAAAACATAATATTATAATTTATATTTAATCATGTATCTTTTGTTAACTATTTATCGGACTTTGGTTATAAATGCTTAGCAATATGTGTAGCTTTTACATTTTAGTGTATGAAACTTGTTTGTGGATGATATTTTGATTAATGGGTGTATTATTGTTAAAAAGAGATATTAACTTTAAGATTATACTCGACCTGAATCACTAAACTAGCAAACAAAACAAAAAACAAAAAGCAAAAAAAATATATTATTTTTTTCTTTGTACAATATATTCCTATTTTCTTCGTGTAAGTAATCTGATCATATGAGGTTGGATTCCAATTGACGCGCTTAATTGAGCTGGCTTTCTTGTCACATGATTAACCGCTAAGCATATTTTTATTTTATTTTCTTATGAAAACTAAGCAGCTTTTTTCTTTAAATTAATATTTATCCTTATACACTGTACCAATATATTAAAAAAGAAATACTTACATATTAAATTAAATATACTTTTCCAAAAGTATTTAATAAAAACCTATAATCAACCCTTTAAAAAATTTCCTAAATAGTAACCAACCCATGATCTTTAATAAAATAGTTATTAACTTTTTTTCTTTTTCAAATAGTTATTTATTTAGTCCAAATGCTCCTTCTAATATAATTTCATTTTCTCTTTTATAGAGAACTCTTTATTTTGTTACTATAAAGAAAGTGTTGAAATTTATTTCATTTTCTCTTTTCAAAATTCATTTTATTTTCTCTTTTCAAAATTTATTTCCTGTTCTCATTTTCAAACTTTATAAGGTATGTTTTCATTAAAAAAATAAAATTTATAAGGTATACGAGTAGGTGACATCTTCTCACTTACTTTCTTCCACCACCACACTTTCCACCGCGTTATTATTTTTTTTCCCAAAAATAAATCTTTTTATTATTGTGGACTTTTATTTCCTCTATAAGCTATCCAGAAAGAGAAGTTTCATTTATTTTGAATTTAGTTTATTTTTCCAACATTAGGTGTAAATGCATTTTCGCATAGTAAAAAGTGAAAAAGAAACGAAAGGACCTTTTCTCCTCCTGCAACGGCAACATAGATTCTCTCCCTCTCTCTCTCTCTCTCTCTCATAAAATCCCTCAATTTCGTTAATTAGGGTTCAATCCAATTTCAATTCACAATCTTCCAAAATCCTTCACATTCTCTCAAAATCTCCCAAAAACTCCACTCACAGAGAATTCCGATTCGCCGGCGAGCTTTCGTTGCTCGCTTCTCCGGCAAGAAACCATGGCGAATTTCTCCGATCGAAGCATGCATCTTCGATTAGGGAAATTTTCCTCCATTATTCTCGCTATATTCGCTCTCTGCATCATCTTCTCCACAACGGCAACAGCAGAACACGAAGAACCTTCGGTTCTCCGGTTACCGTCGGCTACCGCCAGCGAGGAACAAACCCTATGTTCCGGGACAACAGCTTCATCGTGCCCTGCAAAGTGCTTCCGGACGGATCCGGTTTGCGGCGCCGACGGCGTGACGTACTGGTGCGGTTGCGCCGAAGCCGCGTGTGCGGGCGCTAAAGTTGCGAAATTGGGTTTCTGTGAAGTTGGGAATGGAGGATCCGCAACTTTTCCTGGTCAGGCACTTCTGTTGGTTCACATTGTTTGGCTCATTGTTTTAGGGTTTTCTGTTTTGTTCGGTCTTTTTTAGTTTCACCGGCAAATAATGTAATTATGAGGAAGTTGATGTTTATCTAATCTTCTGGGGTGGGTTTAAGTAACATGGCCATTCTTTTTCTCATTTTTTTGTAATTGGGGTGTTTTGTTTCATGTGTGTTATAAAGGGATTTGAAGATGTTGATTTTTGTTTATATATAGAGTTAATTGATCATTTGGGCAATTCTTCTTATATAGTATTTATTATGTTTTCATTTGGATCTTCTTACTTTGGGAAATTACTTGCATTATTGTATTGAAATTTCCAAATTTGTTGTTGGTCATTTATTGATTGCGAATTTCGTTCTCTAGTTCAATTTGTATGGATTTGAATTCTACACAGTCATTGTGTGATGTAATTACTGATTTTGCCTGTCTCATCTCTAAACATTGGTGAAGATTATTTAATGATGGTTTAGAATGTTTAATGTGATGTGAGGGGTCTGATCTCAAATCAATGGATGAAATCGATTAATAATGCGTATTATTGTGTGCTTTTTCTATTGTGGTGATCCGGATTTAATTTGTATGGCTATTGATATGATATATGTTGTCATTGTGATAAATAATCCTAACTTGTTTCTCCTTTAGGGTCAATACTTGGAATTGTCTTGCATTACAAACATGTATTTGTGTTGAAATTTCGAATTTGTTATAGGTTATTTTGTTGACGGCCACAGCAAATGAATTTAGTTATTGAATTTAATTTGTATGCATATTTCCGTTGTGATAAAATAAAACTAAACTTTTTTTCTTCTTCTCTATACTGGGAATTGTTCTCCAACATCTATGTGTATTTCTTATTATGTTACTTTAATAAGATTTTGAAGCTTTTTTCCTTGATTCCATCAATATGCCTTGGTCTTGTCAAAGGAACATTTGTCTCTTACGGCTTGCGGGTGTTTGTGTGTGAGTTAAGTACTATGAGGGATCTTTGTCTCTTACAATTTGGATTATGAGATAATGGTTAAACACAACCCTTTATTTCCATCCTTATTACATCCTTGGTATTGCATGCTTTATGTTGGTAATACCTAGCCGTAGAGAAACATGGATAAGAATTGAATGGGAAACCAACATTCATCTTGGTAGAATGATTGAATTTTGAGTAATTTTGTAAGGCAGAATGGATTTTGAACACTAAGTATATTTGCAGTTGAAGAGAGACTTTTGAGTAGGTAATTTGTTTATTGTGTCCTTAATATAATGTTTAATGTAATTGTGATGATATTACGGCTAAAATTACAACTCGTAGATGTGAGGTAAAGCTAAGCTAGCTCCTGAATTTCTCATTTGTAAACTGTTTAATTAATTAATTCAACCTACCATACTTGTAGATCACTCTGCCTTTTGCTTTTATAATTTGTGGTTATCAAAACTGATCAAACCTCCTTTGAGTTTATTAAGTTACTTTATTGGGGGCTATCAGTTTTCAAATGATACATTTATTGTCCCCATGTCTTAACTGTTAAGATGTATTGGCCCTTTACCTGAAATTCTTTTCAAAATGAATTTCCAATTAAGAGAATATAGGATGGCATTATTTAAAGAAGAAAATGTTATCTTGACAGAGGATTCTCTCAATTTTCATTATGATGTTGTTGTAAAAATAAAATTAAGTGATAAAGAGTAAACAATTATGAAAAGAGGGTTGGACACAACTTTAACATTACAAAGTTATCTGAATTTTTAACATGAGGTGATCTACTTTTTATCATCTTATATGAAAGTAAAGGGTGAGTAAATCTGTTAAGGGAGACGAACATTAATGGCCCCAAATAAAAGATCGCCTAGAACACTTCACCTTTGCTTAATATAATACGAATCTTACTAATAAATAAAACTAAAATATTTTAATCAAACTGATTTAGAAATAAAAAAAATAATGATAATATGTTATTAAAAACACATAATAGTAGAAGGAAATAAAACTGACATCTTTCCCCTTCTTTATTACCATTAATAACCAATTTTCACTTGAGATATAACATAACAAGAAGACTCTAAATAATGAAACATCCTCCTTAGAGGCTTTGAATCTTTCAAACAAATTCTAAAACATACTGAAAATAAAAACATAATCACCCGTTCTCCTGCATTAGTCCATATTCACAACCTTATCTTTACACTCTCCAAGAAAAATAAAATACAATATTCATCAAATATCTTGCCAATCACCCATCATTCTAAAATCTATAACATTGTTCTAACTTGCAAGCCTAAGAAGAATGATACACTCTCCATATTTATTCACAAAGCACCAACACATAATCACCTTCTAGTAACATCATATCACAGCTTCAAACTGCAAGAGTAATTATTGCAAAGTCCAGTGTTGGCACTGTTATAAGGAAACAAAGCAACAGGGCGAGTTCTTGGTAACTCAGGAATAGGCTTCTCCATGTCATGAAGAAACTCCACAACTTGTTCCATAGAAGGTCTTCCTTTGTTCTCATTCAAAGTACAGAGCAACCCAATTTCCATAACATGAATTGCTTGCTCCAAGTTGATCAATGATCCCATTCTTCTGTCTATTAGCTTCATTTTCTCATTAGTCTCATGCAAATTCCATGCAAAATCCAATAAGTTCCTCTCATCTTTTTTTTCTTCATCCATTTCTTCCACTCTTGGTCTTCCACCTATCACTTCCAACACTAAAATACCAAACTCAAACACATCAGCACCATTACACACTGCTAATTCAAACTGTTTCGATTCTGCTCCCATTAGAACGAACCCAAAATCTCCCAATACAGCTCGGAAGCTGACATCAAGAAACACACTACTGCATTTCAAGTTCTTATGTGCTAGTTGTTTACTGTGGAGGAAACTTAAGCCGTCGGCTACATCTTTAATGACTTTGAACCTCCGTGTCCACGGAAGAACACCAGCCCCAAATAGCCATTTATCTAGACTACCATTCGGGACAAACTCGTAGACCGCAATGATTTCGGTTTTGTCTTGACACCATCCCTTTATAGGAAGTAAATTCGGGTGGCGAACATGGCTGATGACTTTGATTTCCTTCAACAAACGCTTCTTATCCGACCCGTGCGTGGTGAGAAACTGAGTTGAGAATCTTTTCAATGCTACTTGGTTTCCATTACCAAGCTTTCCTCTGTAGTACATTCCTCTTAAGTCACTTCCAAGTACCTCTATCTCACTGAATGATCTAGTCGAAGAGGAAAGTTCGGAAAAAGAGAAGCGCCGTGGTTTGTTAGGAGGCCTTGACCTATGAATCTCTTCATCTATTGATCTCTTTGATTTAGCAGCATTTCTTCTATACTTACTGATAAAGTAAAAACAAATTAAAACAACCAAAGACAATACTACAGCAGCCACGAAAATCAAAAAGCTTCGCGGAGTTTCATCTTTACTAGACTTCTTGGTAGTAGCTGTTGTTTCAGTAGAAGTATTCTCAAGCAAGATCTTACCTTGACAAGTTTCAGATGAAGGGTAGTGAAGAAAAGCTTGGCTAGTGGAACTAAAGTTCCAAGAAAGTATATTATGAATTTGGGTATGGTTACCTGTTGAAGCTGAAAATCCTACAAACATATATTCATTTAGAAAAGGAGAAAGATCCATAATTTCTGAGAAAATAGGCTTAGTAGGAATAACTTCTTGATTAGCAAGTCCAAGAAAAATTTCCATTCTTTTTTGAGGACCATCATAGTTAATCCAAACATGATGTACAAAACCATCTTTAAGGGACACACCAAAATCAGAAAGATTGATAATTTTATCAGATACTATAGTACCTAAATTAATGCCAACATGGTTATCATTTGGATCTCCAAATTCATGATTCATTCTAGTATCAAACTCAATTGCAACTGCTTTATAATTATTCTCACAAGCATCATTAAGCATAGCAAGCCAAGGACCTGGTCTTCCAACAGTAAATTCATCAGGTACTATAATGAAGGCAAGTCCACTACCACCACCATAATCACTTTTTACATCAGTAGTTGAATTATTAAGCTGAAATGAAAAGGTGGTTTGAAAAGAAGCTGGTATTTTTGTAGTTGGATCTAACAAACGGATTGGGAAGGAATATAAACCTCTACCTGCTTGATGTCTTATATCTGTGTCTTGTGATTCATTTGGGATTTGAAGTGAACCCTTTTCATTTGAGAACTTTGCACTTCCTAGAAGCTTTACATCATGAAGTATTTTGGGGTTATTGATGAAGTTTGTGAAGGAGAAGTGTTTGGTTACATTGATTGGAACATCACTAGATGAAGAATGAACTGATACTAGATGTGTTTCTAGATTTAACAAGCAAAATATGAGAAGGATATAGTTTTTGGAAGACATTGTATTAGAGAGGATAAAGAGAAGCTTCAATAATTCAGTAGGTGGTATATAACTATTGCTAATGCTTTAGTAAAGATAAGGAGAAGGTATGAATCATCTATACTCTCTCTTATCTTAATTATAAGATGAAATTAGAATCAATAAAAATTGATATATGTGATTCAAATTTTAGATTAAATATATGAGTTTTTGTTGATTAACATTTTTTTATATTTAAGACAGGAGAAAATATTGATTAGTGAAGTTAAAAAGAAAAATACAAAATAATATGTACTAATTAGTGAAGATAAAAAGAATAATACAAATTAATCTGACTAGACAATAAATTGCTTAAATGACCAAAATGCATGCACTTAGAATTTTTTATAAATGAATAATTTGAGAAGGAAAAAGATTCACGAAATCAAGTTGAAGTTTTTTTTTTTTTTTTTTT
>JBBPBT010000850.1:21949316-21959960 GCA_037974875.1 Cicer bijugum | reverse complement strand
TTTAATTATAATAAAAAAAAAGATAATTTAATATATAATTTTCAAAATAAAATATATTAATAAATTATTTTGAAAACTAAGTTATTTAAAAATAAAAATAAAAATAAAAATCCTCTATAACTAATTTCTAATAATAGTCGACAAACCTAAATGAATTGAACATATAATTATCAATGAAATGTTGTATACTTTTTTCTAAAAAAAATAAAATACGCTGAACCCTGCAATTTAAGAGAAAATTAAAATATATGTTAAACACTGTTAATTCTAATGTAATTTTCTTACAAAGATATTGCTTTATAGCAATATGGACAAATTTACCTCCGAGTAAACACGCACATCAACATAGAAAACTCCTATACCGAAAATTACATATGGACAAATTTATACGGAAATTGAAAATGATTTATGGATTACAAATGTGTTTTAATTTATTTTTATCAGATTAAAAATGGTTTTTTTTATTAGATCAAACGAGGTTCTAAACTTTTTGTTAGAGACAACAATGAATATTCACTAAAAAAAATAATATGATAAACACATTACGGTAATTAGGGATGACAATTAGACTCAGACTTAGTGGGTACCCGCAAAAAAACCCACAACGGGTAGGGTAAAAACCCGCATAACGGATATGGACACGGGGACGAGTAATTACCCGCAAAATTAAACGGGTATGGGTGTGGGTACAGGTACTATAGTACCCACTCCGCCCTGCACTCGCACTTATATAAATATATTATTTATTTATTTATTATATTAATATTTAGTTTAATTAATTGTTTTCCTTTATGTTTTAATATCTATTAATATCATTGGACCATTACAATATTTATAATCAAATCAAAAGATAAACATTTGCAAACTTTTTAAGAATTTGTTTACGATAAATAGTTAAATAATTGTGTCTTCATAACTAAGAGTTATATTTTATTAATCGAGTCTTTATAATTATACTTGCAACTTCTTATAAATTGTTTTTACTGATCTCAAATAATATTATCATAAGAGTTGCAACTTCATACTTTACCCAAACTCTACCCATTGTCATCCCTAAAATAAGAAAACTAATAAAAGTATGGTCATTTTTCAAACGATTGTTTTGGTATTGGTTTCGCTTAAATTGGACTTACAGTAAATAAGAACAATGCAAAATGATTAATTTGATAAACAGATAACTATGATATTTTAGAGAAAAATTGATATAGTTAAAAATTTGAGAAATTGAGTTTGTTTGACTAACTAGAGCATTATTGTGTTTCCTCTCCCTTCTACGGAGGCGGCAACAAGTAGCTCCTTTTATTAGGATTCACATATATGGGTCAAGTCCATTGGTCCCCTTATTTATTTTATGTATTAATATTATTATTATTATTATTTTACTAGAACAAACTTAATAGTTACTTAATCTCTCTTTTTATTTTACTATAATAAAATATAGTTGTTAGTGTTTAAGGTTCAAGATTCAGATTAAAGAGTTTAAGGGTTACGGTTTACAGTTTAAGTTTAGGATTTAGAGTTTATGGTTTAGTATTTAGGGTTTAAGATTCGGGGTTAAACATTTAGGGTTATCTTCATTACGAACTCTAACTACTAAATGAAGATAATAATAACATTTAGTAAAATAATGTTGTCCAATAATTATGTAATTAATACTTTATTTGACAACTCTATTTTTTTAAATGTTATTACTATCTTCGTTTTATAGTTTTCCTTCATAACAATTAGTGTATTAGTTTACATGATGTTCAAGGTTTAAGTATATTATTTAGAGTTTAGGGTTCGAGATTTAAGGTCATCTTTGTTGCGAAGTATAACTTCAAAAGAAAGATAATAAAATCTAATAATATAAAGTTATCAAATAAAGATATAATTATTATTTAATTAAAAATAATATTTTATTATATGTTATTAATTTCTTCGGTAAAGAAAACAAATACAAAACGAAAATCATAATAACATTTAATAAAATAGAGTTGTCACATACATTAATAATTATATATATATATATATATATATATATATATTTGACAACTCAATTTTGTATATTTAAATAATTTTTAAATTTAATCACAAAATAATATTTATTTATCAATCTATTTTAGTTAAAGTGTAAATAATAAGTATGAATACGAGTACGGGTACTATAATACCCTACCCAAACCCTACTCATTGTCATCCCTAACGGCAATTCTATTCTAAATCAGGATTCTTACAAATTAATTTGAATTGTTGAATAAATTAAATTTTTTTCTTGATAAAACAATGTTATTAAATATTAAACATAAGACTTTATGATGGTGGCCCATGTGGTTAATACGCTTCCTTTCAAATGGAAGAAAACTCGACTACTATCCAAGTTTGATCCTTCAAATGGAAGAATCCTATCATATGAATATAGTGCAAGTTTTGAAGTGAAATCAACAAAATAACAAACCCATGATAATGTCATATGCATAACCAACATCCTTTATACGCCGAGTCAAATCCATAGTAACCCCATATAGAGAGACACACCCTTAGTGGTGTCACTAACATAATCCTAATTAATAAAATTATTTAGTGCATAGCCATCATTACAATTATTCAGGTCGACCAAGGCTCTACAAAACCCATGTTTCACGTTTATCATTTTGATAGAGATAAATTATATTCCTGTATGCTGTTTTAACAAACATTATGTCTCAACATTTTAATGATAATTATTAACATAAATTTCAGTTTTAAATTTCAAAATAAAAGAATTTTTTTTGTAAAGACCAGCAACAGAAATGCGGAAATTGGGATGTTGAATTTTTAATAAAGAAAAAATACTAAATCAAAGAAAATATTCCATGACAATGTATGTAATAAAATTTATAAATAACATCTTCCAAAATGATAACACAAAATTGTGAATTCGTCCAAAAACTAAAAAGAACTGTCACCTAAGAGACAGCACTAAACAGTAAACGATTAACGCAGATGAGAAAATCAAACTAATATCAATATTCCTACTTGCCAACCATCTATTCTTCAGATATTGTCGACCTCTCACTGACATAGATACCATCAAGAAACTTACGGATATCTTTGTTTTTCACATGGCATTTCTGTTACAATCAAAGAGAGATTTTAAATTCAGAGTAAGAAATTACATCACAATCGAAAGCAAGAGGAAACAAAAATGGTAATTTTCAGGCAAACATGTATATATATGCATAGAAGAGAACTGCATACCTGATTAATGAGGGCACATGATCTGGAAACAAGCTCAATATCATTACCATCCAAAATCAACTCATCCTTCACCTTTTCAGATCGAAGAATAGTAACACCATCAAGCATGTCAACTTTCCTTACCTACAAATATGACAAACATACAAATTTAGATTTAATAAATCCAATATGACAATCAACTAACTACATACATTATTGAAATCTATTCAATCAAAACAGTAACTCTTGAAAAACAGACTCAAGTCATTATAAAACAGTAAAATTGAAAAACTGTAAAGAAATAATTGAATTGGACTATGTAGTCAAGATCTAGAGTTACTGTTTTAGATTTAATAAAATCCAATATGACAATCAACTAACTACGTACATTATTGAAATCTATTCAATCAAAACAGTAACTCTTGAAAAACAGACTCAATTCATTATAAAACAGTAAAATTGAAAAACTGTAAAGAAATTAATTGAATTGGACTATGTAGTCTAGATCTAGAGTAAGTATGATAAAAGCAATTCTAAGAAATTAATCCTAGAATAACATAGATATAAACATTGCTGGTCCAACCTAAGTTTTAATTAAATCAAATGTTACTCGTCTATAAAGAATTTACAATAAACATTGGATCATCTCAACCTCTAAAAGCAAAAGCAATACCACAACCACAACCTTAAAGCATAAATAAAAAGAATACATACATCATTTTGATATCCAGAATCACAATAACTATTAAATGAATCATTGACAAAAACAAACATCATACTAAAGATCCCATTGCATATGAGTTAAAATGCTGTGCAAATGCAAACCAAATACAACAAACATCAAATAACAAAAATAATAATGAACATATAACAAAGTAAGAAACATGGGTTCTCATAATCGTTGTTAAACATCAGCCAAGAAAACCCCAAGTTGGATTGCAATGCAGGTTTAATTATAACGACCATAGCTATATTGTGAAGTGTGGTATCGCAATGCACTAATGGAAGCTTTATATGGAAGATTTTTGGCTTTTCACAATCCACCATCAATAACAATGTTCACAAGTCAAAAAACATGAATAACACTTTTAATCTAAAAACACACACAGTTGGTCCAAATTCCAAATTAATTAAAAATAAAACCTAATTTTACTAATGAATGAATATTACTAGGACAACATTAAATCCAATAAACCTCTAAGTAAGAGCAATTACACAATGACATCACTAAATCATAATCAATTAGAAAACAATCAGCACATCCACAAACTAAATAACTAATAAATTGCAGCGTTAACAAAAAAACACAGTCTTCTTATACTAAAATAAAATCAATAACGCTAATAATCATATAATCAAAATTAATACAAAAATAAAATTACCTTCTTTTCACCAAGGAAGTTACGAATCTCAATGCCGGAGTTATTGTTAGTGATACTAGCATTAATAGGAAAATGAGCATAAACAAATCTCATCTTGTAACGGAATCCTTTAGTAACACCAGTAATGAGATTTTCCACATGACTAAGAGCAGTACGAATAGCAGCAGAGGTTTTACGCGATCCAAACCAAGCTTCAACCTTAAGCTTCTTCTTCCCATCCTCATCAGTAATGAGTTGAAAATCGAGATTCAAATGCTTGAAATCACGAACAAGTTTACCACGTGGACCTTCAACCTCGATCACCTTAGCGTGTACCTTGACGGTAACACCTTCCGGGATGTTCATCGTTTCGGAGGAGAGAATGGTCTTCATCTCGCTCTGTCGCCGGCAGGAAGGTGCACGCGGAGGTTATGGGTGATTTGGGAGAGGTTTGGTTAGGGTTAGGAGAACCCTAAAAAGAGGGTTTATATATGGTAGAGGAAGGTTAACTACTGGGTTTACTTCAATTGGGGCCTGTTGGTGTTTTTTTTTTATCTTGGGCCTGAAAGTGGATCTATTTTGTATAAAAGAACTAAGTAGGACATTTATTCAAAAAGTAATAATAAATTAAATTAAATAAAATAATTTTTGCTGCAGTTTTAGTCGATAGTTGATCGTTTGTTTTAAAATTTAAGATTTAATTTATATAACTTACCGTATAACTATTTTTTTATTGTTAATCTATCACATCAGATTTTTTAAATTTTTTATTTTTATTTTAACTGTTTCAAATGAAACAAAAATGAATGTTTTTAATGAATTGGCAGTAGATACATAGAAATTAAACTATAAATTTTAACTTGCATTTTAATTTAATAATCATATAAATTATTTTTCATTGATTTGTTGTCTAAAAAGCTTTGTGATTAGTATTCACTTTTCTTTGTCATTATATCACCTAGTATGGATCTCGAAAGAATCCAAGGTCAGAAATCAAAAGCTGAATAAAATTGATTTTTATTAGATGTAGAAAATAAATATTTTTATGTGTTTTTTACAATTAAAAATATAAGAATATTTGAAGAATGAAACAAACGTCAGAATTCATTGAAGTATATTTTTATTTTATCCAAATTCATTCATTATATAGATGCTAATATCAATCATCTTCTTTCTTTGTGTACTTCATTTAGTTTCAACTATAAACAAAATTAACTAAGCAAACACATCTTAAGAATAGAGGTTAAACTCATTCATTTCATTTTTAAAACTACTTTTTTTTTATAGGAACTTATTTCATCGAAAGATAATTTTGAAGATGATAGTATTAAATAAGATCAAATAAGTTAAATTTTGTTATATTTTCATACATGAAGATTTGTATTTCACGGACTTATTGCTGCTCTTTATAATTTGTTGTAAACAAATAAAAGGTAACTTAGGGCTTGTCCCATTTCGATTTTGCTTTTTGTGCACTATTATTATGGCAGAAGTATGAACTATTTTGAAAGACCTTTAGATTGACTCGTGAGTCAAACTCCAATGTGGCGATGAGATTTATTCATAAATTAAGGTTGTATCTCTACAGTCTACTCATACTTACTTCACGTTGGTTGATAAAAAAATGTAGGTAATATGTCTCAACTAATTAATTACACTTTGTCTCGTAATTTTCGTGAAACTAATCAAGTGGCAGATGTTTTTACTATGTACGGTTTATATATGTTAAGACGGGATATAATCATTGATGTTTTTCTAAATTTTGCCTCAATCACATTGGTTGATTATAGGAATTGTAATGTCTTTCCTAGACGCTTTTAGTTTTTGTCTTTGCTTCCTTTTCTTTGTTTTGTTCAACTCAGTCTCCTTTTCTTCATAAATAAACTTAAGGTAAAATTAGACGAAATGTAATCTTTACGATTCATTTGGTTAGAGGGATTTGATAAGGAATAGAGATAATGTTTTAAATAATGTAATCAAAGTAACTTATAAAACCACTTAAAATCCCTCCCCTTAACCAACCATTTAAAATTTATTTTCTCCCCTTTTTTTCCCTCCCATCTTTTAAACCAACACATGTCTTTGATAATATAAGAAAAAACTATTAATTGCCATTATGAAGGAGAATAGTTATTTGACACTTGTAGGAAAGACGGGATCATAATAGAGCTATGTTAAATCATCTTCAAGAAAATTAGAGGGAAAAAATATTTGGATCTAAACCTAGAATTTAAAGTCCTATACAAAACCATTGTTGAACGTATTCTATCCTAAAAAACTTTGTATGAAATTGTCACTCGATGTTTCAAGTTTGTCATATGACATTTTGAAAAACGGACGATGATAAACCTACCACATATCTTATTCACTCATCTAAAAGAAGCTTTCTTTTTCTTCAAGATAAGAAAAGAAAAAATTGATAGCTCTCAAAATAGTTCTCTCAATATGTTTAGAAATATGTTGAATCCTTGAATGCACCAAAATAGAAAAATATCTTCGATAGTTAGCTTTTGGAGACCTATACAGGATCATCCTTCAATCATCTAACTCTAGCTAAACGAAAAGTTAGATTAAGTGATGTAATTGAAGAACTTCAAAAGAAGGACAATGAAGGTGTTGAAAAAGAAAAGGAGAACAAAAAATGTCACTATGTCCGATCATTCAATGAGAAAGTTTAAAGATAGATATTTTGATGTTGTAACCCCATTTGTAACCTTTAAAAAATTGTTTGTCATCTTCGACGAAGACAACAAAGAAGTAGATTCTTCTTGTTGAAGACTTACTTTGGGGAAATCCAAGTTGTAGTACCCTAATTTTGTCCAAGAATAAATCAAAAAAAGGAAAATATATATTAAAAAAGGAAGTAAATATATTTCCAGTAAATTCAGATGCAGTCAAAAAATATTATGCTTAAAAAAAAATAGGCTCGCTAGGTTGAAAACCTGAAAAGGCGACCTAGGCAAAAATTAGAGCATCTCGATGGATTGAAAACTTGAAAGAGCAGTCCATGCAAAAGTTAGGGATAAAAAAAAATCAAAATCAAGCATTTCAAACTCGGACAATTATTATTCTTGGAAGCTGATTATTAGGATTCCTAAATTACAAGAATGACTAGCGTTTGCTATGTCTCCACCTAAATTAAACATACTCGTCCCCACATTGTAACCCCTGCCTCAATTGTCTTGCTTTCAATGTAATGAATGTACATTTTCCAATATTGTCATCCGATGTTGTACGTTACACTCTCTATATACCAATCCAGTTTTCATTATTGAGTGTTCTATTGGTTCAAAAATTTATTTTATAATAATAAATGTTGGAATTTGAAATATGTGAAAATATAAAAGTATTTTAAATATTTTGACACTTGAAAATATATACACGGGAACTCGTTTGATTCTCAAGATATATAGAGTTTGTGAAAAATAATAAGGAGGATAATCATTTTAGACAATGGATTTTTGCTTCACTTCAACAAGCGGTCATTCGATAGATACGAAGAATTATCATGTGGAAACAATATTTGTCTTTATTCATCCATTGAATCTTGGGAAAGAGAAAAGCATAAGGATCGGGGAATCAAATAAAACAACAAAATTTTATCTATAATGCATGACACGTAAACCATACATAATTTACTCATACTCACATGATTCATGCATCTTCATTGACACTTTACCTATACTCAATGCATCACACATGCATGAATCATTCATACCTTATCGTTTGAATTGTAAGTATCATATACTTATCCTCTTTGTCTACCTTCAAGATTGGACCAATTACGATCTACGCATCGGTAACCAATCCGAAGATGATTACTTTCATTTCTATCGATCAACGCATCGGTAACCAATCCGAAGACGATCATTTTTAATAGATCTACGCATCGGTAACCAATCTGAAGACGATCATTTTTCATTTCTATAGATTTACGCATCGGTAACCAATCCGAAGACGATCATCTTTAATTTCTATAGATCCACGCATCGGTAACCAATCCGAAGACGATCATTTTTAATTTCTATAGATCCACGCATCGATAACCAATCCGAAGACGATCACTTTCATTTCTATAGATCTATGCATCAGCAACTAATCCGAAGATGATCACCTTCATTTCTGTCGATCTACGCATCGATAACCAATTCGAAGACGATCATCTTTATTTTTGTCAATCTACGCATCGGTCGTTGATCTGAAGACGATTATTTTGCATATCTAAAAATTTGCATCATTCTCACTTAAACATTTCAAATGCATGTGTTTGTTATTGGACAAAATTTAGGTCCTTATATTTACTTATCTTTTACTTGATAACATGAAAACGAATACTATTGTTATTCTATTTTCATATTTTTCAAGTAAAATATAATTAAATAGGGGCAACTGTAGTACCCTAATTTTGTCCAAGAATAAATCAAAAAAAGGAAAATATATATTAAAAAAGGAAGTAAATATATTTACAATAAGTAATCTCATGAATTTACAATACCAAATCAAGCAATAATTTATAAATTACAATTACAATTAAATTACAACCATAAATATTAAATCAAATTAAATTACAATAAGATTTAAATCAAACTAAACTAAGTCAGCCTGTTTTGGCTCTGTTGTGTTGCTTGTTGATGCCTCTCTGTTTCTGATGCAGTGTTTAGCTCTGTTTTGTTGCTGCCTTTCTGTTTCAGATGCAGTATCATTGACCTTGCTTAGTAACTAATTGCAGAAACATAAAGAAATAACTTTCATAAATCAGCCATTGTACATATCATAGTTAACAAAAAGACAAATCTTTGAGTTTTAAAAAAAACAGAAACTAAATGACAAATAAAAGCTCAGCAAATATTCAAATAAAAACAAAATAACCTAAAGTTGTGAAAGCATCAAAGATGCAGAAAAACGCAGATGATGAGCAAATAAATCAGAACATCAAACAAGCAATTGATAGAGAAGGATCAAGGCAGACAAAGAAAGCAACTACACAAATAAAAAACTCTATAAATACATCTCCATTTTGTTTTAAAAAGAGGGGAGAGGGGATCGGAGATTAAAAGACCACTGATAAAAAACACACAACGAAAGAGAAAAGGAGAAAACCAGAGAGAGTGTCAACAAATAGAGGATCAAAGTTTTTATAACATTATGAGTGAAATATAAAAGAAAGATTAGAAATCACAAACCTATCACAGCCGCGTTGCACCGAAACGACGACCACCCTTTTAGCGCCGTCGCGACCCCTCATCGAGCCTGAGATTTTCCGTTTCAAGGGATACGAGCCGATCATCCTTCTCGCAGCTTCATCTCGGTATCTCTCTCTTTCATTCTTTGTTGCTTCTATCTCTCCTATGCTCTTTAGTTGTGTTATGTTAACACTAACCGCGACCGTCCATGTAGCTAGGGTTTTGTTTTTTCATTTGAATGTAGTTGGGCTCGGGTTATTCAGACTCGGCCCATTTAGAGTTATTAAAAAAAAAACTAAACATGCTATACAATGCAGCCCATTTAGAGTTATTAAAAAAACTAAACATGCTATACAATGCAGCCCATTTAGAGTTATTAAAAAAAAAACTAAACATGCTATACAATGCAGCCCATTTAGAGTTATTAAAAAAAACCAAACATGATATTTAGACTCAACCCATTAAGAGTTAGTAAAAAATACATATATCAAGTTATTTTTTTTTTTATACATTTAGAGTTAGTTAAAAAAAACACATATATCAAGTTTTAAAAAGAAACTCAAATATCAATTATAAAGAGAAAAACACCAATAAAATATTTTATTAAAGATTAACTAGATGAAACATCTTTTTAATCTTTGAGTTGTTAGGACACAAGTAGTACAACTTGATAGTTCTAGAACTCTCTTTTATTTATTTATTTATTTATGTATTTATTTATTTATTTTATTTATTCATTCATTTATTTATTCATTCATTCACTGATTTATTTTAATGAACTAATCTAAAATCCACTCATTTATTAGATGTGAACTCTTTTAATTTTTGAGTCGTTAGGACACAAGTGGTGTTCTAGAAATCTCTTTATTTTATTTATTTATTTATTTATGTATTTATTTATT
>JBBPBT010000850.1:21890317-21906950 GCA_037974875.1 Cicer bijugum | reverse complement strand
ATGAAATAATTTTTTTTTCATATGAAACAATCTTTTTAAAAATACAAAAGTCAGTTTAAAGAATAAATATACCAAAATATTTCAATTTGTGAATGGGCAGTAGAATTTTCTTTTTGTGATATGGCTAAAGTGGCATATAACTTAAAAGGAAGGGAATTTGATTTTTATTTTTCATTTAAAAAATTTAATATTAATTATTGTTGTCTTAAAATTATCTTTAATTATTTAATGCAGAAACATAAGTAGGTAAAATGAGATAATTATCTTTAATATTAAGTGCATTATAAACAAAAGTTCATTAATATTAAGTGCATTGTGAAGGAGTGGTTCAATTTTTCGAAAGTTATTTTGAGCATGGTTTTGTTGCAAAAAATTTCAAGTGAGATGCAAGTTTTATCAAGGGTTATTTTAGTTCGATGTACTTACATTTTTGTACTCATTGGATATCGTCATCTTGTTGCTGCAATTTGTGTTGCTCCATTTTTTTATTGAATATTGAGGAGAGTGAATTAGATTAAAGTATTTTATTGAATATTGAGGAGAGTGAATCAAACCGTCGAAAATAATAAGAACTACTTTTGAATCAATGTCGGTAGAGTGTGACGGTGTTAGAAGTCTCATCTTAAATAAGATTGCACATCTAAATTACAACTCATCTAAAATTTGATCTCAATAATTTATGACAATAATTATTGTATTGTTTAAAATAAGTATGATGAAAATAAATAAAATATATTACTTTCAATAAATAAAAGAGTAAAAAAAAAAAATGATCAAAATAAAATTAGATATAAGATAAAGAAAAAAACTATTTTAATGGATATGAGAAAGATTTATTAAACATTTATTGTGAACCAAATATAGCTATAAAGATATTGCACATAATTACATAAATCTTATTGCCACAACTAGCTCCATGCTATTGGAATATACTTTTTCAGTTTTGTGTTGATTAAACTATGAATGTCATTATTTATGAAGTAGGTGTTTTCAATTTAAATAGGTAAAGTTGATGAAAGTTTTTCCCGAGGTATTGGAGAACAATGTTATCATGTGTTATGTCAGCAATTCAGTCAGCAATAATAGGCGTATGTATGAATTCTAATGAAACTACTTGGAGATTAGAGTGGAATCTACAACTTATTACTATAATATATTCAGTATGATCACAATGTTTACCTTCAAATTTAAGCTCTTATTATACATTAAATGAATTAAGACTATTTGAACATTTTTAAATTCAAGTATTATATTTAACATTATGTATATCATTATTTAAATAACACCAAAACAATATAAAAAATCGACAAAGACACATCTTAACACTGATAAACATTTGAGAAAATTAGTTAATTTAAGATAGTCATATGTGCCGGTATCTAACAATAACATGTGTTGGATAAATGTCACATTGTTTATCAAAAGTATCTATGATTTAGAGTTAGAGAGAAAATTTCAATCTAAGAAATTACCATTAAAATGTGAACAATAATTTAGTTTTAGATAAATCAAATAATTTAAAGATGAACTATGGTCTGTTTGAAACTCAGATTTATTGAAAAATATAGAGATGTCACATTGGTTGACAATTAGTTGAAGAAATGATCTTGGATATAGAGAAATTATCTGCAAACACTCTTACACTCAAGTTAGTATAATGTTTGAGATAATTGAGAAGTAAGAATGAACAAATGTAGTGGTACCAAGTTTAAGTGTTCTTCAAATTGAGTAAGCCAAAAGTAAAGAGTGTTAAGAGAGACTCTCAAATTAAAGTTTTAATGAAAATATATAAAGATTAATTAAGATTGTTAATTATTATTACAAAATGTTATATTAATTTAAATTGTTCTTTTGTGTGAACTAATTCAAAGATAGAAATCAAGCAAAACAAAGAAATCAGATTAAAATTGAATATATAAAGAAACAAGAATATTTTGGACAAAACGGATAAAAGTGATCTAATATTTTATCTCAATAATTTATGACAATAATTATTGTATTATTTAAAAGAATTATGATAAAAATGACTAAAATATACTACTTATAAAAAATAAAAGACTAAAAGAAATAAAAACAAAAATAAATTATAGATAAAATATAAAATATCGTAATTATATTTACGTGTATAAAAAAACTATTTTGATGGATATGTGAAAGATTTAGTGACATTGAAAGTTTAAACATTTATTGTAAAACAAATATAATTAAAAAATATTGCACATAATTACATAAAGCTTATCACCACAACTATAGCTCCATGATGTTGCAATAGACTTTTTTCAGTTTTGTGACGATTAAACTGTAAATGTGATTATTTTACTTATGAAGTAGGTATTTTCAATTTAAACAGGTAAAGTTGATTAAAGTTTTTCCATTAAGGTATTGAGGAACAATGTTATAAATTCAGTCAGCAATAATAAGCAAATGAGTAATAAATATATAATATAGTATAATTATTATTTTCTTTTTTTATTTATTTATTTTAATTAATATAAAATAATCAAATATGACAGAAATTATAGGACAAAATGTGTAGGCAAATTTAGAAGCACACGAATTAAATTTTGACGCACTATTAATTTTTCCGACTATCATTGTTATTATTGTTGTTGTTTGACAATATTAAAAATCATTATATTTAGAGGTTATATAATTTTCACCATATTATAAAAATCTAGTGTAATTTTACATGGCATATATGACAGAATGACCATGGCTCTAGGAGTATTCTATTATGTGGTCTTCGAGACATATATTTGCTACTTACGCGGTTAACTTTCTCAACATGGTTCCTATTTGCACATTTTTTATCTATATCATATGCAGGTATGTAACCTAAATTAAACATAAAATAAATGAATATGTCTAAGTAACTTTACCAATAGATGAATTTGTGAATGAATACATAATGAAGAATCTTAGAATTGGAAAATGGGTTGGTAAAGTGAAATGTATTGGTGCAATATTACGTGTTGGAAAAAAAGTATGTTATAGTGTGAATTTAATAAATTATTGAAGTCCCACATTGAAAAGAAATTTTTATTGTAAATTTAAGTGGAAAGAAACTTGTTAAGTCCCACATTGGAAAGAAATAATTTTGAAATCCCACATTGGAAAACTCTAGTATTTTGAGTAGTTTCAAATTTATACATACTAAAGTCCCACATTTCTTAGAAAAGAAATTTGAGTTTACTTCCATTACTATATATAGAGCATCAAATTATTGTGAAAAGCACACCAAAGTTGGATGTTTTTCCCAACTTTCTCTTTTCTCCCTCTTATATTCTGCTTGCCTATTTTCGAGTCACTTCTCCCCTTTCTTTCTGTCCTTTTCGGTTTAGAGCGGTAATTATACCGTAGTCCCTTTCGGTTTTTAGAGCGGCTGTTATGCCGCAGTCCCTTCGATTTTTAGAGCGGTTATTATGCCGTAGTCCCTTCGGTTTTTAGAG
Organism: Cicer bijugum; assembly: GCA_037974875.1. NCBI lineage: Eukaryota > Viridiplantae > Streptophyta > Magnoliopsida > Fabales > Fabaceae > Cicer > Cicer bijugum. Next base: position 21,903,501 of record JBBPBT010000850.1, on the reverse strand, counting down.
CGGTCGTTGTGCCGTAATCCTTTTGTTTTTTAGAGCGGTCGTTATGTCGTAGTTATGAGTGGTCGTAATACCATATTGCGAATGACTTTAATCGTCATATTGAGAGTGACATTAACCGTCATATTAAGAGTGGCTTTAAGCGCCATATTGAGGGTGTAATTCTAGAACGGTTTTCTACAGTGCAGTAGAACTCCGATACAGTGATTTGTTCTGTTTTATCCTGGGGACTTCGTGGTTGATAGTCTGCCTTGCACAATTTGGGCAGTGCCGCGAAACGTCTTAAAGAGAGCGACCTAGTCCGCGACTCAACCCAGTAATATCTTTGGTGGCATAAATTATGATTTTAAATAGTTTTTGAAACTCAAATTCCAACAATTTTAAGACGTTTCGTTCTGCCATGTCAACTGAAGATATTACTGGACTTAATTAGTTGCCTCTTCAATAAACTGTTTAAGTTTTGAAGCAAACATAAAAGGATAAGAAAACTGGAGAATTAATCCATCGAAAAATAATGATAAGAATTATATTCTTAATGGAGTTGTTGATGATCTGTATAACTACTACAGTTCCAGCAATACTGGTAGAGATATTTGAGATGCTCTGAATGAGTATGTAGTGAGTTGCAACCCAGAGTATCAGATGGCTGACGACAGATCCGTGGAGGCACACTTCTGTAAAATTCAGAAGATAACTTATGGGATCATCTATTAAGGTATGTTACTCGTGATATATTTAAATTATGTGTTGAAATTTAATATGTTTATTTATGTTTGATTGTTGAAATCAATAAAATGTATCTTTTTGCATACATGTTGTGTGATTTTAATTTTTGACATATTATATTATGTGATGTGAACTCATTTGATTTCAAAATTAAATAACTTAGATTTAATTTCAAAGTTATTGTTAAATGATTTTGAAAAATGTGATTTTTTGTAGTCAAACTAAAATAATAAAGAGTTCACATAAACTTGTAGTTAGAGAATCTGAGTCTTTAAATTTATTACACTTTGATATATGTGAATATTATGGGAAAGTTAACATGAAATGAAAAACAAAAATGAAACGTTTGACATGTTAAGAATCTCTTTAACTAAAATTGAAAATCAATTTAGTAGAAAGATTAAAAGGTTCCAAGTATGATTCTAGTTTGTTTAAATAAGTTTTATAAATTGTCTAGAATTATATGTGGAACAACTGCACCATAATTGCTTAATGTGAATGGTAAAGTTGAAAAGAAAGGAAATATAACTCTTATTGAATTAGTTGTTGCTAGTATGCTTAATTATATTGTTGCATCTCGTTAGTGTGTAGAAAATATATTGCTTATTTGTTATGTTTTGAATAGAGTTCTTAAATCTAAAAAACAAAACATCTCTTTATGAGATAGTGAAGAAAAGACAATTGAACTTGTCTTATTTTCAAACATTGGGTGGTCTAACTTATGTCAGAATCCCCTATCCCTAGCGAATTAAACTCGCCAGTAGAACCTATGAATGAGAATTCATTTGGGTATGCGGTAAAGAATAAAGCGTATAGGTTTTATGACCTAAATGCAAAAGTGATCAAAGAGTCAAATGATGTTGACTTCTATGAAAATAAATTCCCTGTAAAATGGAGAAATAGTGGGGGCAGCTAACCAAGTTACGTTTCTGTTACAAGAAGCACTGAAAGCAGCAAACAAGGTGAAACAGAAACTCGAAGAAGTAAGAGAGTCAAAGTTGCTAAAGATTATGGACCAGAATATATGGTCTATAATTTAGAAGAGAATCCTGCAAATCTTAAAGAAGTTTTGTCATCATTGGATGCAGATCTATGACAAGAAGCTATAAACGATGAAATGGATTCTCTAGAGTCTAACAAGACCTGACATTTAGTAGACTTATCTCCGGTTGCAAACTAATAGGTTGTAAATGAATTTTGAAAAAGAAACTAAAACCAGATGAATGTATTGATAAGTACAAGGCACACCTTGTAGCCAAGGGTTTTAGATAAATGGAAATTATAGATTTCTTCGACACTTTCTCACCAGTTAATAGACTAATATCCATTAGGGTGCTTATATCACATGCGGGTATTCATAATCTGGTAATACACCAAATGGATGTTAAAACAATTTTTTTTTTAAATGGTGACCTAGAAGAAGAAATTTATATGGAACAATCTAAAGGTTTTGTAATTCATGGACAAGAAAACAAGGTTTGTAAGTTAGATAAATCTCTATATGGTCTAAAACAAGCTCCTAAGAAATGACATGAAAAGTTTGATAACTTGATTAAATTGAATGAGTTTAAAGTGAATGAAAGTGATAAATGTATTTACTACAAATTTAAAAATGGCATTTGCACTATCATATGTCTCTATGTAGACGACAAACTCATATTTGATTCAAACTTTCATGCTATAACATTTTGAAATCATTGTTGTGTAACAACTTTGATATGAAAGACCTCGGAGAAGCAAATGTAATCCAGGGAATCAAGATTACTAGGTCAGAAAAGGGAATTTCTTTGGATCAATCTCACTATGATGAAAATATCCTAAAGAAATATAATTACTTTGACTGTAAACCTACTTGCACACCATATGATCCAAGTGTGAAAGTTTTCAAGAACATTGGTGAAGGTGTTAGACAAACTAAATATACGGGCATCATTGGCAGCCTCAGGTATGCCACTGATTGTACTAGACCCAACATTGCCTATGTTGTGGGATTGTTGTGCAGGTTTACTAGTAGACCTAGTATAGAGCATTGGCACGCTATTGAAAGGGTCAAGAGATACCTAAAAAGGACCACGAGTCTTGGATTACATTATCAAAGATTTCCTATAGTCTTTGAAGGATACAATGTTGTTGATTGGAACGTCTTATTAGATGAATCCAAAGCAATCGATGACTATATTTTAATATAGTGAGTGGTGTTGTATCTTGGAAATCGAAGAACAGACGATATTGGCTCAGTCCATTATGGAGTCTAAAATGATAGTACTAGTTATTGCTACTGCTAGTGAAGAAGCAAGCTAGTTGAGATGCTTGCTAGTAGAGATCCATATATGGGAAAAACATATGACAGATGTGTTGATCCACTCTGATAGTACCGCGACTATTGCAAAGATTGAGAATCGGTATTACAACGATAAGAGACGACAAATTTGTCGTAAGAACAACATTGTTAGAAAGTTATTTACTAAATGAGTTGTTATAGTGGATCATATATGCACTAATGAGAATTTAGCAAATCCTTTGACGAAAGGATTTAGCTACAGAGAAAGTCATAAATACATCCAAAAGGGGTAGACTAATGCCTATAGAGTCACTCGTGATGGTAACCCGACCTAAAAGACTGGATATCCCAAGAATTAGCTTCAATAGGTAATAACAAGTCGTGAAATGATATGAGATGAACATGCTATTGTAAATTAGAGAAGCATGATTCCTAAAGTGATGATAGGATGATGTAATAGAAACTCTTAATGAGATCTATACTCTACGTGGAGGGAGTACCTAGCTATAGGAGTACTCTTGATAGACTCACATATGTGAATGTGGAAGTGGGGCCGCATCCTATGAAATTTCGAGGCAGAATTCCTAGAGCATTCACTATACTGGGATACACGTGCAGGGCCATCAATGCACGAGCTTTTGAGAATACACCCTATGAAAAGGTTGTGTGTGGGTTTGATGTCAGAGATAGAGTTCAAGACTACGAGTCACTCTTGTTGAATCTGAATCTTACTATGCAAAGGTTCAAGTCAAGAGACACCTTTGTTTATGCACGATCTTATAGAAGCGTTTAACGTTATTTTAGAAACATTTTTTTTTAAATTAAAGTGGGGGATTGTTGGAAAAAAGTATGTTATAATGTGAATTTAATAAATTGTTGAAGTCCCACATTGGAAAGAAATTTTTATTGTAAATTTAAGTGGAAATAAACTTGTTAAGTCCCACATTGGAAAACTCTAGTATTTTGAGTAGTTTCAAATTTATACATACTAAAGTCCCACATTTCTTAGAAAAGAAATATGAGTTTACTTTCATCACTATATAAAGAGCATCAAATTATTGTGAAAAGCACACCAAAGTTGGATGTTTTTCCCAACTTTCTCTTTTCTCCCTCTTATATTTTGTTCGCCTATTTTTGAGCCACTTCTCCCCTTTCTTTCTGTCCCTTTCGGTTTAGAGCGGTAATTATACTGTAGTCCCTTTCGGTTTAGAGCGGTAATTATATCGTAGTCCCTTTCGATTCTTAGAGCGGTTATTATACCGTATCCCTTTCGGTTTTTAGAGCGGCTGTTATGTCGCAGTCCCTTCGATTTTTAGAGCGGTTATTATGCCGTAGTCCCTTCGGTTTTTAGAGCGGTCGTTGTGCCGTAATCCTTTTGTTTTTTAGAGCGGTCGTTATGCCGTAGTTATGAGTGGTCGTAATACCATATTGCGAATGACTTTAATCGTCATATTGAGAGTGACATTAATCGTCATATTAAGAGTGGCTTTAAGCGTCATATTGAGGGTGTAATTCTAGAACGGTTTTCTACAGTGCAGTAGAACTCCGATACAGTGATCTGGGCTGTTTTATCTTGGGGACTTCGTGGTTGATATTCTGCCTTGCACAATTTCGGCAGTGCCGCGAAACGTCTTAAAGAGAGCGACCTAGTCAGCGACTCAACCCAGTAATATCTTTGGTGGCATAAATTGTAATTTTAAATAGTTTTTGAAACTCAAATTCCAACATTATGTGTTGGTACAAAGGGGAGGTATTTTATATTGGTCATCATAGTCTCCAAGATGCTCACATGATTAGTATTGTTGCAACACATCAAACTCATAAGTTTCGGGGCACTATCTTTTTGGTTGGAAGGTGTTGCTCATACATTGCTTGGTTTATTATTCAAGTATGCTGCCATTTTTCATTTCTCAATGTTTTTTTAATTTAAATATAATTTTAATCATGCTTTTATAGCATTTTTTTTTATTTTAATTTTTTTTTCTTCTTTATAGTCTCTGATGGCTGCTTGTTCGCTCAAGTATGCCTTCCACAACTAAAAGTAATATTTTTCAATCTCTTTAAACAAAAGTTATAACAACATCTTATTATTGATGTTATTTTTAATAACTGATTTATTTAGTATTATATTATTTCAAAATTAACATTCATTTAACTCAATAATAATTTGTATTTAAATTATTTTTCTATGTTTTGAAATACATGCAAACTCTTTGAAATGAAGACTATTAATAAAAATTTATTGTATTTTTAGCTCATCTTAATTAAGATTGCACATTTATATAAAGTATAATTAATATAAAATTTGATCTAAAAAATTTATGACAATAATTATTGTATTGTTTAAAATAGTTATGATGAAAATAAATAGAATATATTACTTACAAAAAATAAAAGAGTAAAATAAATAAATACAAAAATAAAAGATCAAAATAAAATTAGATATAAGATAAAGAAAAAAACTATTTTAATGGATTTGTGAAATATTTATTAAATATTTATTATGAACCAAATATAACTAAAAAGATATTGCACATAATTACATAAAGCTTATCACCACAATTAGCTACATGCTATTGGAATATATTTTTTCAGTTTTGTGATGATTAAACTATGAATGTCATTATTTATGAAGTAGGTTTTTTCAATTTAAACATATAAAGTTGATGAAAGTTTTTCATTGAGGTATTGGAGAATAATGTTATCATGTGTTATTTCAGCAATTCAGTTAGCAATAATAGGCGTTGTATAAATTCTAATGAAACTGTTTGGAGATTAGAGTGGAATCTACAACTCATTATTATAGTGTACTCGGTACGATCACAATGTTTACCTTCAAATTTAAGCTCTTATTATACATCAAATGAATTAAGACTATTCGAATATTCTTAAATTCAAGTTTTATACTTAACATTATGTATATCATTATTTAAAGTATCTATGATTTTGAGTTAGATAGAAAATTTCAATCTAAGAAATTACCATTAAAATATGAATAATAATTTAGTTTTAGATAAATAAAATAATTTAAAGATGAACTATCATCCTTTTGGAACTCAGATTTATTGAAAAAGATAGAGATGTCATAGTGGTTGACAATTAGTTGAAGAAATGATCTTGGACATAAATGCTTCAATCGAAATTCTTGCCAAAGAGAACATGCAAATTATCTGCAAAGACTCTTACACTCAAGTTAGTATAATGTTTGAGATAAGTGAGAAGTAAGAATGAAACATACCTTGATAGGTGATAGAGTGAAACTTACATAACCATAATGGAGTAGGATTAGACTTTAGCCGACCTTTAAACCAACTTTTGTTATGAATGTATGCCACATATAATTACTCTAAAAGCAACAACTTCATCACGTTTTAGATTAGAAATCTGAAACGTGACTCAAGCATACTGTGATAAGATGTTGAGATTATTTTTTGAAATTGTACTATCAATGAGGATCTTGAATTAACTAATTGGATTTATTTGTGTAGGTAGCAATGGGTAGTGCAGCTACATTTTGTTTAATATCATGGGCAATATCAATTAAGGGTCCTACTTACCCTTCAATGTTTATTCCATTAGCTCTTATTTTTGTGGCCCTGTCGGAAGCTATCTTACTTGGTGAACCACGAAGAGTTGGAAAGTATGTATATTTTTCGTTCTTCCCATTATAATTTTAACAATTTTTAGTTTTCCTTTAAATTGTTACATTATATTTTGGTATTGTCCTGTTTCTCTCTGCATATATATTTTCGTAGAATCACTTAAATTTTTTAATAAATAAATGTTACTTGTTAGTATATTAGGTTAGTAGTTAGAATTTGAATCTTGGACTTCCATCTCAATCTCTTTCAAGAAAAAAAAAGTTTATATAAGTGTATGGAAAAAAAAATCACAAATACTAATATGGTGTAATGTATCACTTTTAGGAATTAATTAGTTCTCTAGGCATATTTTGTTTAATGCTTCAATTTTTGGTTTGCTCATATAAAAGAATATGTCATAAGAAATGCTGATTCTCTAAATAAATCTTTGTATCTTGAGTGTGAACTAAAAAAAATCACAAATCTAATTATTTTTTAGTTCATTAGGAGGACTAATGCTAACTATAAGTTGATGATTTTTTAATTGATAATCTATTTTAGAAAAAATCTCTAATTACAAAATAAAAAAAATCTATTTGCAGGTTGCTAGGAATTATTGTGATTATAACTAAATTGTACTTCTTTTGTGGGGGTAAAACAAATGACAGGTCTAGGTTGGCTGAAACCAACGACTCTTCTGCAGCTCAATCAACAAGTGTAGAGATACAAAGTTTAAGTGTTCTTCAATTGAGTAAGTCCAAAGTAAAGAGTGTTAAGATAAACTCTCAAGTTAAAGTTTTGATGAAAATAAACAAAAGTTGATTAAGAAAGTTAATTATGATTCTAAAATGTTATGTTAATTTAACTTGTGCTTTTGAGTGAACTAATTTAAAGATAGGAATCAAGCATAACAAAAAAATTAGATAAAAACTGAACAGATGAAAAAACAAGAATATTCTGGACAAAACGGAGAATGTTCTCCAGGATCAAGACCGATCATCACAACTTTAAAATCAATCAATCTTCATTAGTTCAAAGAAGATTTTACCTCTTAATTTCATGCCAATGTTATCAATACTTCACAAGGGTCGAGTATTTTTCTTTCTAATCAAAGAAGACATTCGAATTGGTAAGATAAAAGGTCATGAATCAAGCAAGTTAAAACAACTATAAACCTTCTGCAGAATGATCAAGAATGAACCTCTAGACTGATCATCAATCTCCAAAAATGTTCAGAAACTGACAGTCCAGATTGATTATCAATCTCCAGAATTCTACAAAAGTTCAGTATCAATCTTCATATTTCTGTAAAAGTTCATCATCATTCTCCAAACTATTTTTGACATAATCAAATCTCCATATTGAAGCAAAATCATCAACAATTATATCTGATATATATAAAGGATCATTAAACATAAGAAAAATTCGATCAAAACAAAGAAAAATGCCTTGTTGTAAATAGTTTTTAAAGTAACTTGTTAAAATTATTATTAAAAACAATTGTGATAAGTTGTAAATCAATCCTTTTTTTATTTCTTCTTATGTAACTTTTCTATTTGTTGTACTTGAAAGGTTTGTTTTAGCTTGTTATATAAGCAAAACTAGTTAATAGATAGAAAGATAAGAGATGTTTTTACTTAATAAATACAAAAATAGATTTAATTAATATATGTACCCCAAATATTTTACTTGTTAGTTATAAACTTTATATTTAATTAATATATAGTTATTGTTTTGTTTATATGTTAATGTATTAGTATTTTTTATAATAAAATTTTATAATATATTTTAATTATATATATATTAATGTTATTAAATGTTTTTTGTGTAATTGACAAAAGCGAACCAAAAATAATAATTTGTGTATTAAAAAAAAATATTAGAGGATTACCTTTTGACAATTATTCCTTAGAAATAGTTGAGTTTGCTTAATTGTGAAGATGTTTAATTGTAAATTTGAGACATGGGATAGGCAAAAGGCTGAAAATGTCTATCGATGTCAAACGGCTAATTGGTGTGACTAATTGTTTTATCATATTTAAGAAACTAATTTTAACTGTTTCGGAAACATTTATTTGATAAACTTGCATGACATATGACTGATTCTTGTTTGAGTTGCATCATCTCAGATTCCCTTTCAATTTCACCTCAACCACCTTGACCATATTTGTCTATAATCTAAAAGTTTATTTGATTGAGTTTCTAACATGAATTTTTTTTTTTTGGTATTCATTGTCTAAATTTTTTAAATATATTTATGTATTAAAAAATTTAAAAATAATTAATACATAGAATTTAATTTTTTAAAACATATTTGTATATTGAAAAAAATTTAAAAAAAAATTTAATATACAAAATTCAAATTTTTAAAATATGTGTGGGAATAGTCTGATAGGGCAGATTTTCGCTCTTCCGTTTCCGCACTTAATTAGTCAGAAAAAAATCTGAATTCACACTCGTTTTCTATCATGTGATAAATTTAAATTTTTATTTATGTCTGCAACGGAGTTTAAATTTTTCAATTTTGCATCCGTATCTAATCAAATGAATTTTTTTATCTAAATCTAGACAAATTGGTGTAGATATCAATAGATCCATGTTCTGTTATCATTTCTATAGATCTATTTCAAAAAACTTTTTCTAAAATTTATCCAATAAATTTAGTAAAATAAAATAAATATTTTTTTATAATATGAAATGAGAATATAAATTTAGATTTCCATATTAAAATTGTAATTAATTTTAGTAGTATTATTTGTATTTCAAACACATGTGATGACGAATTAATGAAGAGCCTATTATCACTGCTACTACTGCCAGGATATGAAGATCTATTAAACATGGAGAGGCTTATTTATTATATATATATATATATATATATCAACTTGTATATTAATTTATATTAGAAATGACAATCACTCAATGTCATTCTGTCTTTTTTGTTGATATATGTATTCCTTCACGTGGTTATGTCCTACACAATTGGAGTTTATCGAGAAGATTAGAAAGATATTTCTGATAGTGACGTTGACTCTTTACCCCCTACTTTAAAATGAGAGTGCTTTAAAAATAAATAGTTCAAACGTTGATTTTTATTATTTTAATAAAAATTAAATGAATTTTGTGATAATAAAATAGATAACAAAATATAATATTTTATTAAAATTTATTGAAAATAAAAAGTTTAATTTTTAGACTAATTATGTTAGTATTTTTTAATTACATTTTTTATTCTTTATTTTTATTTATTTATGAAATTAATCCTTAATTTATTTTATAGTTTTTATCTCATCTTCAAATTTCAAAACCAAAAAAAAAAATCAGATTTCTCACCATCCCCCAACTTTCAAATCTCTTGTTGCTTTTTGAATACCTCTTATAAATGTTGAATATTTTATTTTTAATAATTAATTAATGTCTTTACATGATGTTTGTCACTACGATTACAAACCAATTATTTATTAAAAAATATAAACTTTTTTTATGAGCTCAACTTTAATAGATAAAAATAAAAGAAAAAGTTTAGTGTGCAATTATCCTATATTTTAATAGATAAAAATAAAAGAGTGGTGTAAGATATACCATGTCGGTGATAAAAGATAGATAAAAATAAAATAAATATATAATAAGCCTATGCTTTTTGATTTTTCGGACATTGAATAAACCTATATAATTTTTTGGGACACACATACATTTCTCTTATTTTTTCTAAGTTTTCACATTGATGATATGCACGTGTTTTTCAAACCACTTAATTAGTTTTATAAATGACAACCGAGTTAAGCCGCGCTGTGCATTTATAAAAAGATATTATTTTATACAATAAAAAGAATTATTAAAATACCCATTCACTTAAATAATACTCTCTCCTATTAAATAAATAAAAATTAATATATATTTAATTTATATTATTAATTAAATACATGAATTTAAATACCTCTTTTCAAAGAACAGAGTCGGTACTTTGAAAATATAGATATAATAGTGATACAATTAAAAGATGGATTGAATAAATATTAAAAAATTAGAAGTGTTTTAATATAATAAGCTTATAAATACTTGTGAGAAATACATTGTCCTCATCAACAATTCGGAACAGAGTTAACTTAAATGGCTTTTTCCTACTTAAATTTAGTTTTTGTCACATTCACAACTTTGTTTCTCTTGCAAACAACAAAAGTAAATTCACAAAAATCAGTTTCATTCCACATCACAAATTTCACTATTAGTCGACCTAGTATAACACTTCAAGGAACTGCCGAATTTTTACCTAATGTCTTGTTACTCAACGACATTGAGCACCCTGTTTTTGTTGTTGGTCGTGCTTTGTATTCTAAACCAATAACACTTTGGAACAATAAAACCGGCAAAGTTGCAAGCTTTGTCACTTCATTCACTTTCGACGTTCAAGATTTAAAAGAAACTGTTCCTGGTCATGGACTTGTATTCTTTCTTGCCCCATCTGGCTCCGAGATTCCCATCAACTCAGATGGTGGGAACCTCGGAGTTGTTGATGGGAAAAATGCTTTTAATAGATTTGTTGGTGTTGAATTTGACAATTTTGTTAATTCATGGGATCCCAAGTACTCCCATGTTGGAATTAATGTTAACTCTTTAATTTCTACTAAGACGGTGAAATGGAATAGAGTGAATGGAGATCTTGTGAAAGTAAGTATTGTTTATGACTCTGTTTCTACGACATTGACGGTTATTGTTACTTATAAGAATGGTCAAATTTCTATTCTTTCTCAAGTTGTTGATTTGAAAGCTGTACTTCCAGATACAATTAACATTGGTTTCTCTGCTTCTACCACACTTGTTTCTCCTCGTCAACTACACAATATACATTCATGGTCTTTCACTTCAACTTTTGAAACATAAGATAACATAGATATAATATTGCATAATTTGTGTGGTTTTATTTGGAATTTTGTTCTATGGATGCATGGAGCTTTTCATAACTAGTATTTATAAACAAAGATGCTAGGTAGTTTGTGTGAATCACTTGTGTGTGTGTGTGTGTGTTTTTTTCTTCTCTAAATAAAGAAAATGATTGAACCATCTTTTTGAGTTAGTAGTAATTTTAGTCTTATTATTCAACTCAATTAGTTGGGTGGTTGAAAGTTGAAGTATGATTGTTGTACCACTAGTCTTGTGTCTTGACATAATTAATGATAATTAGGACTTAGCTAATCATAACTACTGTTTTATAACAAAAACTTATGGTCTTAGTGTTTCATAACAAAAATAGTTATAATGTCACTCGTGAGTTCTTCTAGTAGAAATTCAACGATTAGTAATTATGATAAGTAATAGATTTTTTTTTTTACAAGAGGTCAAACTAGTACAAACTTTGTCGAAAGAAAAAAAAAACTGCATAACCAATATATTTAACTCCTACTGCAAAGATCCAACTCTAGCATTTATTGAAACCTTGAGAGCTAAATCAGATATGTGTTTTAAATCTTGTTGCTTCTATGTATAGGTGTGCATTATATTTAATAGATAAAAGCTATATTTATCATAGTACATGGTCTATACTTAATAACTACTAAATAGGGGATTGTATAGGAACCTTTCAAGGAATTTTAAATATGGGGACATCTGCATTATCAATTTGGTTGCGGTATCTAATTTTTATGAATATATTAATGAAAATTATGTGTGTATATATTACGATGTTTGAGATTCAAGGCTTGTACTACTTATAATCCAAATTAAAGATGAACAAAATGTTGGTTAACAGCGGTATAATCACTATCTAAATAGGATTATCCAATATAGGAATAGGATTATGTAATATAGTTTAATTTAGTTATTTGTTAAAATAAATTAATTTGTCGATTGTTAAAAGTGTTTTTCGTGTATAATAATGATAATTATAATTTATGATGTCTTATTTGAGATTAATTTGATAGCCAAAGAATAAAATTCAAGAAAACTACTCTCTAATGTCAAAGATATTGACTAGTTAGCTCCAATTGATATGAGTGTTTCATCCTTCCTAAGTCCTCGAGTGCACCTTCACAGCAGTCAAATTGAGTATGTAATGATAAAATTTTATTACTATATGATGTTAGTCATTTTATTTTATTTTATTTAAGTAGCTATTGGGAATTTAAATATTAAATATAATTTTAAATTACTAATTTAGTCTAACGGATATAATTAATATTTAAGGATTGTTTGACTTGTTATACAGTGGATAAAGGTTAGTATTTTTTATGGTTTTTAGGATCACTTTTATAATTAGTAAAATAATTATAATAATAATAATAATAATAATAATAATAATAATTAGTTTTATACCATGTATGATTTAAGATAAGATATAATTAATTTGTATGAACATATGTTTGAGTGAGCAGTAATTCATAAAATATTGTTGACCGTTTAATGAGGTTTATGGTTAGAAAATAGAATATAGAAATAGAAATTAATAATATAAATAAGAATAGAAATAGTGAATGTGTATGGAGAAACATTGTAAAATCAGAAAAGAGAAAAAAAAATAAAGGAGAGAAGAGCAAGATAGTAGATGAGAGATGAGATGAGAAAAAAAGGAAGAAAATAAATGAGAGAGGGGGGGGGGGGGGGGG
>JBBPBT010000850.1:21854738-21866851 GCA_037974875.1 Cicer bijugum | reverse complement strand
GTCTACACATGGTCTCTTAATATAGATTCAAATTAAATTCATTATAATGTTGAACTCTAACCTATTCCACTTGACCAACCTTTATTGATAGCCATATATTTGATGTGTTTATTTTTTACGTATATTAAAATATTGTTTGTATATGAATATATTTAATTTAATTTTTTTCATCATTTAAGATGAATTAATAATATTATAAAAAAAATATTAAACAAATAATAAATGTGTTTAATAATTTCAAACGCGTCCTATAATTAAAGACAATTTATTTTTCAAAAAAAATTAAGAGTTATAAAATGTTATTTTTTAATTTTTTTTTTATAAAAGATTTTTTTTTTCTAGAATGTTTTTTTTTCATTCCATATACTCTCACTAGTAAACAAATTTACATAATGAGAACCTCGAACCAAACCATATTTAATGAAACCATATATGTCAACCCTTTTCATTTAAAAAATTGTATGGTACTTTTATTTAATGAAAATTAAATTAACAGATTTCCCTTTATATACACACGTGGAATATAAATTTGATTTCAATGAATTTAACGCGCAAACATTGCTCATCAGATCAGAAATCACTCTCTCTCTTATTTTTCAACATTTTTCACTTTCTCAGCAACTTCTACTCCCTTTTCAAATCTACACACACCATGTTAAAAAAAATAATCCTAAAAAGCTAAAATCCCTAAAATCTTTCTCAATTCTCAAACTCATTTTCTCTTTCTTTCACTTTTTATCTACACGCTCCGTCGAATGGGTGCCGTCGATTGTTTACCTCCGTCACATGCGGAGGAGATGGCTGTGCTTTCTTTAAACAAGCTTCCGTTAGGTTTCCGGTTCCGTCCTACTGATGAGGAGCTCATCGATTTCTATCTACGACTTAAGATCAACGGAAACGGTGATGAAGTTTGGGTTATCCGTGAAATCGATGTGTGTAAATGGGAGCCTTGGGATTTACCTGGTAAATTTTTTTCTTCCTATTTTATTATGTTCTTTAAAGTGTGTCTTAAATTGAAGTTTTTTTTTTTTCCTTAACAAGTTGGATATTAAGTTTTTTTAATTTTTGTCATACTGTTTGTGTGCTGATAATTTTAGTCAACAGCATTCTGACATGTAAATTATGAAGTTGATTAAATTTTATATCTAGTGGTTGAAATTTAATGCAGTTCAATTTAATTTTGGTTAACTCACTGTGTAATTAAGCATGCTGAATGAGGTTTTTTTTTTAATGGAAAAATTTTAATTTTGAATGGTTAGATGTGGTTATGATATATGATTTGATGATCTTGTTGATGATAGAGTTTGAGGGTTTTTGTTGTAGATTAATCTGTGATACAGAAGATTAATTTTGGTGAAAATTGGGGAAAATTAACTTTGATTGGTTAGATTAGATGGGGTTGTTTATTTATTTTTTTTGCTTAAATGTTAGATGTGGTTATGGTATTTCATTTGATGACTTTTTTTGTTGTTGACTGAACTGAAGATTTGATTATTTTGTTGTTGATGGAATTTATGGGGTTTTATGTTGTAGACTTGTCGGTGGTAAGGAACAAGGATCCAGAGTGGTTTTTCTTCTGTCCGCAAGATCGTAAGTATCCAAATGGAAGCAGGTTGAACCGAGCGACAAATCATGGGTATTGGAAGGCGACGGGTAAAGATCGAAAGATTAAGTCTGGCTCTACCTTGATTGGAATGAAGAAGACTCTGGTTTTCCATGCTGGTCGTGCTCCAAAGGGGAAAAGGACTAATTGGGTTATGCATGAGTATAGGCCTACCTTGAAGGAGCTTGATGGTACCAACCCTGGACAGGTCTACTCTCATCTTCTTTTTTTATTTATATTTTCTTTCCACCATTTTTAACTATGGTATTTTTACATGAGTCATTGTTGATTGTGTTAGCTACTTTTTTCTCTCACTGAAGAATCTAAAATGTTGAGCTGTTTTTTATCTCCATGTTTGGTGAATAAGATTTTTGTTTCTTCTTCATATTCTGTTCAAGAGTGCCATAGATTGATCATTTTACATATTTGTGACAATCTGATGAAGTATAGTTGATCCAGTTAACTATTAAATATTGTTTCAAGTTTTGTTTCAACAAATTTGAGGATAGTTTGCCTACTTCTTCCATTTGGTAATAAAGCCAAAAAAAAGGTTTTAGGTTTGATGACTAATTTGAAGTATTTATTGTTGACTTTGAGTCAATGATGTTGGATGTTTTATCTATATTCTGTGTTCCATTATTTATTTCAATGCACCCCATTACATCTACCACAACTTCTCATAACCTTTATGTTGTCCTTGCTAATGTAAAGCTACTGCGATTTAAGACTAGCTAAGCAATTAGATGTTGATGATGAAAATTATGTGTCGCTAACTTTTCAACTTGGTCGATTTGACTTATGCCAGAACCCATATGTCCTCTGTCGCTTGTTTAAGAAGCAAGATGAGAGTATTGAAAGTTCAAACTGTGAAGTGGAGCAGACTGCGTCAACTCCTATGACTGCCAATTACTCTCCCGAAGAAATACAGTCTGATCCAAATGTGGTTCCTGGTGCATCTTCCTCACAGGTCACAGAAGACTATAAGCACCTTGCAGCTATCCCTGAGAACTCTGAGGAAGCAATATCCAACTTTTTAACCCCAGCTGATTGCTATAGGGATGCATGCAATGCTTCTGATGCACAAAATCAAATTGTAACAACAGCCTTAGAGGTTAGATGGGCTAACTGTATCTGAGTTTTAATCTATAATTTTTATTTTTATGCATCCATCTATTGTTTGAAGACGCTGAATTTGTTTATTTAGTAACTATACTTGATGTTTGCTACTTCAGGAGGATCATCTGTTTAACTTGAATATATTTGATAGCCCGCAATTTGAGAAATTGGACGATAAATTATTCTCCCCTGTCCACGCACATTTTCCACAAGAATTTTTTTATGAAACCAACAATGAAGTAGAATTTCAGTATGGTACGAATGAAATGGATGTTTCAGACTTTTTCAACTCGGCTGTTAATTGGGACGAGGTCTCCCGTGAGGCGTCTAGCAGTCTAGAGCTGAAGTCAGACTTGCTTCATGTTAAGGACAATGGGTCGTGCAGTGACTCGGAAGTGGAAATGGCCAATATTATGGTTAGTTACAGCTTTGACCTTTTTATCTTTTGAAACACCTAGTGACAGTTTCATTCTTATCCGTTCGCTGTTATTGTCGTAAAGCTATTTGCCCTCTCTAAATGACACATCAAAACACATATTTTATTGTATATAAGTTTTATTGATTGTATTCTGCAGCATCTGCAAGCATTGCATGCTTATCCTGAGGGGGCGACTCCGACTCCGCAAAATAGCGATGCAGGGTTGTTTTTTTCATCCTTTTCTAGTATGGGCCCAACACCTACTGTGATCGATGAATGTATGGGCCAAACACCCGCTGTAGTCAATGAATCTATGGGCCAAATACCTGCTATGGTTGATGGATGTGAGCAATTGAGGAATTTGGATACTGTAGTCCAAGGTGACACTGGAATCAGGATAAGGACTCGACAAAGACGAAATGAACAGCCAATCACGAACCCAGTGATGCAAGCACAAGGTATTGCACCGCGGAGAATACTATTGGGAGGATTTGTTACACATTCCCTTGTTTCTGAGGAAACGACAAAAGATAGGAGTTCTGCACCAGTAAACCATAACTCGGAAACCATCATTTCTAGGGTAAATATTTTTTAATTCAACCTTGTACTTACTCAAAGATGTCACTGCATGTGTCCTAAGATTTGTGGGATTCTATTTTGCAGGAAAAGCAAACTTCAGAAAAACATGCTGCTGGTGAGAGTGCCACGGACACCAATACCAATGATGTGGATGAACTGGAGAAGACGTCTCTCGCATCAGACGACACAAGAAAGATCTCTCAGCAACATGTTACAACTACAGAATCCATCTTAGAGTGGAAAGACTCTTTATTAGGAAGAAGGGTCCGTTACACATCAAAGATTTCGTCGAATCGTGCCATGTGGTCTTCTGTTCTTGCAATTTCTGCCATTGTTCTGGTCTCACTAGTATTGTTTGTTAATATTTGGGGATATCTTAGAATTGAAACTGCTCATTAGCTGATAATTCCTTTGTGTAGAATTTGCCTCCATTGTTTTTTTAGGCCAGTTAAGGAGAGGCGTGTAGGGTTGACTTTCCTATATTTGTCGATAAGAAGAACAGTCATGTATTATTATATTATATGTGCATATATATGCAGAGAATGGTTACCTAGTTTTCACTCAGTTTGCACTTTTTACCGCAGTCAGATTCACAATTCACCATATCCATTTTTGTTTAGGTTAAATTTAGTTCATCATCTTGAATTTAATTGGAAAATAAATATCTTGAAATGAAAATAATTACAGGATTTGTTTAATCCATAGCTGTGTGGCGTTCATGGCCGCATCTATGGTGGACAAGTATAACATGTGGTTCATAGTGGATTAACATTTGCAATAATAAAAATTTTACATTGATTCAAAAAAATTGAAAATTGTACGAAATAAATTCGATGTGTTTAGGTTTTTTTTTTTTTGAAAATCACACGAATTAGATTAATATTTTGGATTTATTTTTAAAAATAGAATCGCAGTATATATATAAATTTTAATAATTTTTAGTATAATATATTTTATTAAATTATTATTTGTTAGTTTTAATTATTTTTTAAAATATTATTTATTTATTTAATTTGATATATTTTTATAAATAATATTTTGATTCAAAATTATTATTTTTATAATATTAATATTAATTTCTTTTATAAATTATAATTTAGATTAATAAAAAAATTAATCTAATTTAAATCACAGTAATTTGAATCGAATCAAATTTTTTTTAAAGTTGTCAACCAAATCGAACCACAAATATTTGATTTTTTTACTTCATATTCAATCTGAACTGCAACACAAATCCCCATATTGCAATGCTCAAACATTACCTTTGCCATGAATGCCACCTTGTATATGTGCTCGTGTAAATCTCTCTCGTTGTGAATGTGTATTTTTTCTTCTCTCTTGAAAAAATTAAAAAGAACACAATTAAACATATGAATATATCAAAAAAAAAAACACCAAAATCGAAATAAAAATCACGATTATGTCTAATGATGACTAAAGAATAAATTTATGTAAAAATTATGACAATACATAGACTTTTCAAATGACCTATATGACCCCTAGTATACTTACACTCTCCAAATAAAATATTTGTACTATATATCACAACACTTTAATCCAAGAGTATAAGAGAAAAGAAAATCATATACAACTTAAAGTGTTTTTGAATGATACATTGAGTCAGTACTGAGTCGGCTATTGGGAT
Organism: Cicer bijugum; assembly: GCA_037974875.1. NCBI lineage: Eukaryota > Viridiplantae > Streptophyta > Magnoliopsida > Fabales > Fabaceae > Cicer > Cicer bijugum. The sequence continues at coordinate 21,861,490 of JBBPBT010000850.1, read as the reverse complement.
GTGCAAAGAGCTCAATAGCATAGGCCTAATTGGTGTAGACTCTAAATAATTTTCTTTTCGGCTTTATTGTAGTTTTGATTCCTCTATTTTAGCTGAATCGCGAAAGTAGTCTCCCCATTTTGTTTCTCCCCAGTTTTGGTCCCCCCAAACAGAATTTTGGTCCCCCAAACATATTTTTGGTCCAAAACTTCATGAATTTTCATTTTTTTTATATTTATTTAAGTAACATCATACCTCAAAATCTCATTTTTAACAATTGTACTTGAAATATATCTAATAAATGGTGTAATACGGCTTTAAAAAAAAAAAATTCATCAAATTTTGGACCAAAATTCTGTTTGGGGACTAAAATTAGGGAGAAACAAAATGAGGGGACTACTTTCACGATTCAGCTAAAATAGGAGGACCAAAACTGCAATTAAGTCTTTATTTTTTTTATAATAGAATAAAATAAGGGTGATTTTGTGTTAAATATATTTTTAGTCTCTATAAAATTACGACATTTTAAGTATAGTCTCTAATTTTTTTTAATTCACTTATAGTCTATTTTGATTATATAGAGAATTTTTTTAACGACTAAGAATATCATTTTTTACAAAAAAAAAAAAAAATCAAAATAGAGACTAAAAGAAAATAAATTTTGTTTAGGGATTAAAAAGTTAAATATTTTTTGTAAGGATTAAAATAAAATTTTAAAATTTTATAGAGATTAAAATTTATTTTATCCTTTTTTTAATTATTAAAATTTAATTTTCTTTTAATAGTGTCCAATTTTTAAAATTAAACAGGATCTCCAAAATATTTTATACGGACAAACGACCCTGAACCCATATATATAGTCTTGGTATGCTTCTTCCCATACAATTTTAAGCAATGTGAAACTATTTCAATATATGTAATATCAACCAACTCTAACAAATGTTGAGTTCAAGTGTGAGTGATTAGGTCTCACATTAATTATCAATGAATAAAATGCTTGATATATAAGAGAAGTGACATATACTTATTAATGTAAGATTTTAGATGAATATATGTTGTCAAAATTTCTCGTAATATTGAAATATAAGATGTGAGCGATTATCATTTGAGGGAGAAGTGGTTAAGTCTTGTAAAAATTTGACTCTATGTAAACAAAGCATTATAGATCTTGTGGGATTATTTTGAATCAAAGATAAAAAATGATAATTTAGGTTTTTTTCAAACAATTTATTTTTAATTGAAGTTTATTAATCAATTTATAAATATTAAATTTTATAAATTCAATAACTTATAATTGTATAGGTAAAATACATAATTATCAATAATTTAACATTGACATTGAATTTATCAAAAAAAATAAAATAATAATTTGACATTGAATTGAATTTTTAAATTAAATCTAAAATGTAGCATAATGCAACAAAAAAAGTTTGTCTTTTATACTATTTTCTTTGTCAATTTAGTTTTACTTCGATTTTGGTTTACAAAGAGCTCTAAAACACAGTGAGAACAAAATTATTATGTCCTTTTAAATAAAATATATATAAAACAAAATAAAAATGAAGTACAACAATAACATTTTCGTTAGGTTTGACCAAATTGCACGACAGATACTTATCATTGTATGTTTGGTATTATTTCTATTCCTCCGTAACTGTCACGGTGGTTGCTTCAAGAAAAATTGTCTCCACTTCACATATTATAAAATGTGAAAATAATCACAAAAGAGCAATTTAATGAAGTAGATTGAAGAAAATATCACAACAAAAAACCTGGGCTAAAAATTGAAACAGAATATAAACAATTCAGATGTACCTATCAATCAATAGCGAGTTTGGTATTATTTCTCAATAAACTCACTAGGTAGTACTTTATTATGGAAGTGCTTATAATTAATTTTGTCAACTTTAAAAAATATTATTTGTTATAGTAATTATTTTTGGTCAAATACTTTCTTTTTTTTAGTAATATAAATTTCTCAAAATATATCTATCCGTTAGAGATAATAAAATGAATTTGACTCGTCGGATTGACACTATTAGTTGAATTGTTCCATTTAACTCTAAAATATTGGATCACGTTAATAGAGTGTCTTTGCAGATATCATTCTCTCATAAAACTATGTATATCGATTCAATTAATTTTTCACAAAACCATGTTTTATACTCCGCCTTACTTTAATATTGGAGTGTTTTTGCATATTCCATTCCCTCTTATTAGAGCGGTGACAACATCCTAAAGTATTGGAATATAGTATACCAACGGTTCATAAACCACTCATCCAAATATACCATTAATAAAAAAATTAAGTGGAATACAAGTCTCCAATTAGTATTTTTTTAACTAATCACAATTAAGTTTTTGACTTTCGCTGAACATTCTAAATTTGACAACTCTAGGAATCAAACTCAAATTTCTTTTCTCGAAAAGAGTTAAGTTATCAGCTCTCCCCACACCATCTTTGGTTAGTCTATATCTCTATTTGCATTCAAGCTATACTATTTAATTTTTTTTTTTTTTTTTATATCAAGAAATGTTTCTAAATATATGCATCGTTCTAAATTATTACATGCATTTTTTTGTTGTTGAAACATACATATTTTTAATACTATTAATTTTTTAAAAAATATTAAATGTAAATTAAACACATTTAAATGCAAATATTATTTAAAATATATATATACTTAAAATAGACAGAAATAGTATTTGTGAAAAAAAGAATAGATGTTTATAGTATTTTCTTAATAAACTGGTGAAATTATTATGTCCGATGGTCATAGAGAAACACTCCCTTTAGCCCAAAACAGGAGTCTACCAACTTTTGTATTATTTTTAAAAAGTTGTAAATATTAAAGAATATAATAATTATAATTCTATAAATATTATACTTTTAATATTATAATAGTTATAATTGTAATATTATTAAATTAAATTAATTCTAAATTCCTTATGACTTTAATATTATACTTTATTTGAATACATATATTTTCCTCTTCACTTAAAAAAATTAAAAACATTTTAGTATTAAGGGAGTAAGTATATCCTTATCAATCATAGGGACCAAAAACAATTTAACGTAACTTCTAAAAATCACGAAAAATACAACATACACCATACAAGTGACATAAAAGTTATTAAATGTGTAGAACCAAAAAGTTTAAGGACTTAAAATCCCCTTCCTTTCGAAAAATAAAATTAAATATGATGTAGACATTACTAATCGGAAGAAATTTTTAACAAAATAATAAATATCAAATTAAAAAAGCAAAACATTTATTTGGGAATTTGTTTATATATATTGAAAAAGACTTTTAACATTGAGAGAGTAAAAATAAAAATACCGCAACAAAGATAACTGCAAAATAAACAAATAACCTGACTTAGAATAGTGTCTTATAAGAAGTCCACCCTTTTTGCTCGGGTTTTGACCAAATAGACTAAAGCTATGATCAAACAAACAGAGAGAAAACAAAAAGAAAAACTCCAAGCAATTATTACACAATACTCAATAACAGGAAAATTCAACCCTCACAATGTTCAGTTGTTATACCCTTAAATGCCAAACCTACCCTCTTTAAGGGATACACCAACTTTTGATCAATACTTGTAGTCCTTAACATGGAGACTCTCTGAGGCACCTTCACCAAGTTGAGAGTTACCCTTGTAAGTTCCAAGAGTAGCTTCTGAATTAGCCTTAGCCCTTGTCAACAAAGCATCTTGTGCCTTCTTCACATTCTCTTCTTTTCCAGACCATGCCTTAAGGGTACTCTGTTGAAGTGCCCTTCCAAAGGAGAAAGAAAGAGTCCATGGCTTCTTACCCTTCACTTGGTTGATGGCATTGAGGTTGACAGTGGCCTCTTCCTCGCTCTGTCCACCAGACAAGAAGACGACGGCGGGAACTGCGGCAGGTACGGTTCGCTGCAAGGCTCTAACGGTGTGCTCAGCAACAACCTCGGGTGCAACCTTTGGTGAATCAGATCCGGGGGTCACCATGTTAGGCTTCAAGAGAGTTCCTTCAAGGAGGACATGGTGGTCACTCAAGGCCTTGTAGGTTGCGGCAAGGACACGCTCGGTGATGGCGGCACATTTGTGAATGTCGTGAGATCCGTCAACAAGGATCTCAGGCTCAACAATAGGAACAAGTCCGTTCTCTTGGCATATGACGGCATATCGGGCCAAACCATATGCATTCTCATGGATAGAATGCTCTGATGGTTCGTTGGGGCCGATTTTGAGAACGGCACGCCACTTAGCAAAACGTGCACCAGCTTCGTAGTACTTGGCACATCGTGCACCAAGGCCGTCTAGACCTTGAGTGGTGGTTTCTCCATCAGTCCCGGCAAGCTCAACGGTACCCTTGTCAACCTTGATACCGGGAAGAACACCAGCTTCGTTCAAGACATCGACAAAAGGCTTGCCTGAAGCACATACATTCACAATGTCAGTGTATAAGAACAATGGCAAAATCACTTTTTCAAAACAAAAACTCTTATTTTAAAAAATCAATTTTATTAATTTTTACAAGTTTATTACAATTTCTTTATCAAATGAGAATTTGAAAATAAAAATCTAAACACAGCTTCAAATGAGAAACAGTTAAAGTAGCTTACACTGAAAATCATTTTTGAAAGATTATTTTCTAAAAAGGAATTTTTATCATAGTAAACAAACACAATAGATAACACAGATTTTTATTATGGTAAACACATAATAGATTTCACTTTGCAAAACAATCTCTAAATTACCAAAATCACATTTTCATAATATGCAGCAAAAACTCCCAAACATCGTTGGGAGTGAGTACCTGCAGCTGTGCTCTGGTAGAGGGTCTCCTCAAAGAGAATAACTCCACTGAGATACTGAAGGACATTGGGGGCAGTGAAAAGAAGCTCACGAAGAGCACGCCTGTTGGTTTCGACGTTCTCAACATTGATGCTGGCTAGACGCTTACCGATTGTTCCAGTTGACTCATCAGCAGCAAGAATACCCTTTCCGGGTGTGCCGATGTAGGCAGCATTGGCAATAAGCTCATCTGCAAAATTGATCACAAATTAGTACTACATCAAAAATACAATTCTTACAACAATAATAATATAAATAAAGCAACAAAATTGTTTACTCAATTTTTTTGTATGTAAGAAATTGCAGAGACACAAACAATTGTTCAGTCAACTATAATTATATGTAAGGTACATCAAGATTGTTTTAGTGTGAAAATGAGAGAAAAAAAAAGAGAGAGGATTTAAACCCATAAATAAAACCCAAAAATAAATATGAGGAGAAAAAGTCAAACCCCTGATTATAAACATAAAACACCAAAGTGATGTTAGATTTATAAAGTAAATAATAATCTATATCATAATTAGGATCATCAAAATATAAAAAGAATTACAAATGAAACTACCGATCTGTATAAATTAGAATTTCTTTCTAAATTTAAATTTAACAACATAACATAAATATTGAAACTGAAAACACAAAATAAAATCAAAACGAGGTTAGATATGAAAACATAACAAAATATATACAAGCAGATCAAAACAATTGAAGAAAAAAACAACATGATGCAAAAATTCTACAACTCAACAGAAAAACACTTTTGTGGATCTGGTATCACAACACAGCATACAAATAAACAAATAATCAAGAACTAGCTCTCCATAAAAAAAATTAATTGAAAGTCAGATCTGAAATTTGCATACAGAGAAACAAACTGAAGCAAAATCAACAAGTTCAGATGCATATAAAGAAACACAAAAACAAATAGCTGAATCAATAAATAAGCATCAATTGATAAAAAAACAAAAATCAGTAAGATCCAAAAAGATGCGACGGTGATAACAATAGATCTAAGCAAAACAAGAGGAAAAAACAAAGAATTATGGATGAGAAGAAGAGAAATGAATATACCATGGTACTTGCTCTTGAAGTTCGACATGATCGAGGAAGAAGAGATTTTTGATTTGGAAATGAAAAGAGGTTAGGTTAAGAATAAGAGGTAAGTGTGGAAAATGAAGTGAGGTTTTGGGTTTTTATATAGTGAAAATGATGGATTGGGAAACAAGACAACTACAAAAATGGTATCGAACTTGGTTGGTTGGTTGGTTATGTGACTCTGTGGATTGCCGTTGGATTCGAGGTAGTTTTTAGGTCTTTAAAACTTACGTCTAGATTCAACGGCCCGGTTTTATTGGGCTTAAAGATGTTTCTTTTCTTTCTAGTCAAACTAAAGGCCCATCAAAGTCCACTTTCAAAGTCGTTTCTTAGTCTAAGCTTCGTTGAATAATATAATATTGTCTATGTTAATTAGAAAAATTAGGGGTCTGCTTTCTGCACCCTCTAATACATATTTTTATGCACCAATCATAAATAAATATCTGTCTTGTGATTTTTCATATATTATCATTGATCAATATTTGTTTTTTGTTTTTTTATACATCTCTTATAAGTATTTATTTTATATTTTTTTATTATTCTTTATCTTATGTTTTTTAATATATTAGTAATAAATATATTTTTTATTTTTTTTACATTTATCACTAATTTGACTTTTGAAAGTTTGACTAGTTTGAAAATTTATTTAACATTAAAATATTTAAATAATAAATTTAACATGTTTTTAAATGGAATAAACAAGATTTTTTATATATAAGAAAAGCTAATAAAATAATAAATATTTGAAAAACTAATAAAGTTATAATCAAATCTAATAAAATTGATAAATATATTTTTTTTTACTGAATAAAATTATAAGTTACTATTAAATAATGTTA
>JBBPBT010000850.1:21833523-21852475 GCA_037974875.1 Cicer bijugum | reverse complement strand
AAATTGTATTAATTAATTTTATTTTATTAGATTTATATTTTTATATTTTAGATTATATTTTATAAATTGTTTTTATATTTTAAATTATATTTTATAAAGATAATTGAAAAAATTATTGTTCTTATCATATCCTACTGGTTTCTAATCTAACTCATATTTATGATATAAATTTCAACTAGAGAGACATGATATGGTAGAGCTCTTGATTAAATTAGCATATCTTGTTGGTTCCTCAACCACTAGATTCATATTCATGATATAAATTCAATATTTATCATTTGAATATTTCAGCTACAAATTTGATAAAGTTTATTTTCTATTAAAAAATATAACTAAATTTATGGGTTTTGTTTGAAAATTTTGATGAATTTTTGAAATTTTGTAAAAAAAAGGATAACATTGTTAACATTTTAAAACATAAAAGATCAAATTGTCAATTAAAATTAAAATAAAGGACGAAATTGGGGGAAAAAAATCAAAGACTAAAACGTTAATTGAAATTAAGTTAAGGGACTACAGGTGGTATGTAGCCTAACTTCTACTTCATTGTAACATATAACTTTATGACCATGCTCCCTTTTAAAGACTCTCAAGTGAGAGAAAAGTGTAATCTTATAAAATTTAAATAATAAGTTTAACATGTTTTTAAATAGAATAAATAACACTTTTTATATATAAAGAAAGTTAATAAAATAATAAACATAAGAAAAATTAATAAAATTATAACTAAATCTAATAAAATTAACAAATATATTTTATGACCATGATTTATATTAACATGAAGTGATTTAATAAAAATTGATGAATTTAGTCCAAATTTTAAATTAAATACATCAATTAACTTTATTGGTTCAACTTTCTTTTATATTCAAGACTAGAGTAAGTATTTCATCGAAATTTGTTTAGAATTTGTTTGAGGAGAATTATATTTCATAATCAAAAAAATCATTTTGGCGTGTTACAAATCAACTACAATACACCATCCAATAATTGTAATTTACCAATGAAGTACGAATACACTTAAAATTGAGACATATCAATATTGCAGTATCATATACATATCCAATACCGATACTTCACAGATATTTATGGATACGTATCTTAAAAATATAAGAGTTATTATTTTTTTAAAAATAATTTATCTAATTTTTCTGTAATATTTTATAGATACTCGCGAATATGTATCCTATAAAAATCAAGAAAATAGAAAATGTGAGACAGTTTTTTTGGACCTTCAATAAAAATGTACATGATCCACCTGAAGATATTGTTACAACTTTTAAATTGAAAAAAATGATCTCTTATTAAACAATATTAAAAAACAATGTATTTTTTATGGAAAATGATATTGAGTAAATAGACAATTAAATGTGTTTTTAAATTGTTAGTTATTAAATAAAACTAATATTTATATAAATTATTTTATTATATAAACATTATAATATAAAAAATAATCAATATATCTCTTTTTAATAAATATTCTACATTTATATAATTTTTTTACTAATCTGTTCATACTATATTGTATTCTAAATTTTAAAAAATTTAAATATCTGTACATCTATATTGTATCACCTACAATGTATTAAATATCCGAGCTTCATAGCAATTAACGAATAGCAAAAGAATTAAACTTGAACAATTTGTCCCTTAACGAGACCTCAAATCCCAATACTTGTCTCCTTTGGAAATGTCGATCTAATGACACTAGTATGGACCCCTGATTCATCAATCGTTGTTGAAGTGTTTTATACATGTGCTCATTCTATAATCCAACTATGCCCAATAATCAATAATATGAACCATAAAGATCTTAGTCCACCAAAATATTGGCAGGCAAAGCACCAATAAATATTTTCAATAACTTTTTAGTTTCAAATATATTTGTATTTTATTTAATATTTATTTTAATTTATTTTATCTTTTTTTTTTAATCATTTTAGTTTTTTAATTTACATTTTAGTCAATTGTTTTTACTTAAGATTTATTTTAATCTTTTATATTTTGTAAATTTATATATATGTGTCCTTTTATTAAAGACTAAAATGAATAATAAATAAAACATAAATGATAAAAATAAATAAAACAAAATAAATGGAAAAAATTATAATTAAGCTTATATTTAACTATTCTATATATAAAAAATTTGATTGTAAAAGTATTTATGAAAATCTTATACACTTGATTACACTTTACAATAAATAATTTGCTAGCCCAAAATGACAACCAGTTGAATTTTGTGATAACCCGAATTTTCATTATCCGAAGTAAGCTTAGGTTAACAAAGGACAGTTCAGTGCGAGTCATTCAATCTTTCTCATTGTAATTTAATACATCTCCTAAAAACTCTAAATTTATACTCAATCTCCATAAATAATATTTTCCCGATATTAACATGTGCTTAAAACCCATTCCTAAATTTTCTCATTTGTGTGTATTTCTCAAACAATTTCCCCCAGTGGATTTTTACTATATTTTTAATGAGAACTTTTTTCCATCCCCATATTTTTTAAAGTTTGCACATGAATCTGAAAGTGTACTTTGGTATGACATAATTTGTTTGAAAGCTTCTTTCTTTTTGAATGTATAGTACCAAAGTGATTTTAAAGGGGAAGAAGCTTTCTATAAACATAGATAATGAATATGATTTTACTGAATATAAATTATTTATTAATTGATAAATAAATACAATATGAGTTTATTTATAGGATATGTAACAAAGTTACCAACAAAATAGTTATAACAACCTAAAAATAAAGACATAATAAACTAATTAATATAAAACTAGCATCCTCTAGAGAATGTATGTTAAGAATTGAATTGAATGTTGTAGCTTCAAGTGACTTAGTAAAAAAATCTGCCGGCATATTTGATAAAGAGATGAGCAAGAGTTTGAACAATCCACTTTGTAGTTTGTCCCAAACAATGTGACAATCAATTTCTATATGTTTTGTTCTCTCATGGAATATTGGGTTTGATGCAATATTTCTGGCTGATTGATTATCGCAATAAAGAGTTGTAGGGGTAGCAAAATCCATGTTTAATTCATGCAAAAGAAATATTATCCATTGAATTTTACAAGTTGTTGACGCTAATGTCATATACTTTGCTTCTAAATATGAATGGGATATAATGCTTTGTTTCTTAGATCTCCATGAAATCAACGATGATATAAGAAATATACAAAATTTAGTTACAAACGTTCTCGTTTTTGAATAGGTTGCCCAATCAGAATCGCTAAACACTCGCAGTTGAGGTCTGGACGCTAATGAGTAAAACAATCATTGGACCATGTAATAGTCTTCAGTCGGTGATTGCATAAATTTGCTAAGTTGCTGCACTACGAAAGTGATATCAGGTCTTGTGTTGGTCAAGTAGATAAGACATCCCATAATTATTCTAAAAGAGGTTGTGTCATGAGGTTGTGCCTTTGAGTTGTTTAGAAATTTTCATTCCTTGATCACATGTGTATTGCAAGGTTTAACGCCTAATAATCCAGCGTCTAGCAAGATATCGAGAGCATATTTACGTTGACATATGTGAATACCCTCCCTTGAGTGAGAAATCTCCAATCCAAAAAAGAACCTTAAGTCCCCAAGGTCGCTAATCTGAAAAGAAGAATATAATTTTTTTAATCATATCGATCTCCAATACAAAATTACTTGCAATAATAATGCCATCTATGTAAACCAACAAAATAGTAAAATAATTTAATTTCTTGAGAATAAATAAGGAATAATCATGTTTTCAATGTTGAAAACCAAATGATACCAAAACAAAAGACAATTTGGCAAACCGTTGTCGACTCGCTTGTTTAAAATTATACAAAGATTTTTAAAACGACAAACCTTAACTCCCAAGTGTGATTATATTCTAAAACTATAATTTCATGTTACATAGCAATGATCCAATCCTTAGATTTAATGGCTTCATGATAAGTTTGGGGTTCAACAACACTAGTCTTGACATAAATGTATTTTAAATGAGTAGAAGAAAAAAATTTATGTAGAGTTAGTAGCAATACCTGAAGTGTTTACCATAATGATACCATAATACATTATCAAAATATGGGTTTTCATCGTATTAAAATTGTCATTGAGGCCTTTTAAAAACAGGTGAGAGCTTTAGAGGAACGAGAACCTAAGAATAATTTTTGTAAACTACACTCAGAATAATTAGAGCAAGAACAATCGGTGATGGGTCACAAAACCTCTAACTCCTCCCAAAGAATACTTCATTTAGTAAAGAAATCAGAGACCAACTTATCACTCTGTTTAATAGAGTGTAAATCTTGAAGAAGATCGAGAAAATAAAAATGATCTCCTTTAGAAAATCGATTCTTTAGATGATACCATAAAGTTTTTGAATTCTCAATGTGTATAGTACTTTGAGCAATAGAAGGAGAAAGAGTATGAGTAATCTAAGAAATTATAAGCATATTGCAGCGCTCCTAAGCATCAAATAACAGACCGTTCTATGCCGACATCGATAACTTGCCATTGGTGAATTTCACTTTGTTCTTGGAGATCAACACACATTTCATCAAATAGTTGAAGTTGTAATAATTTGTCCCTTGTAAGGTTTGATTTATAAGCAATGTGCCCAAACTCCAAGATGAAGGTAATATGACGATGTTGGATTTCGTGATTCATCGTGAGAAACAATTGCAGAGGTGGTTGAGGATGAATCTTCGTAAGAACTTGCCATTGAAGAGTTGAGAGAAGGAAATGAGAGGAAAAGAAGGGCAAAAACAAGAAGAGAAATAACAATGAATGAAGTAGTCATTTTTGGAATTTTAGGGGTAAGAACGATGAAGGCAATCGTGTTTCTAGGTTTAGAATTTTAGGTGTTGACAAAATTGGATTTAAAAGTAGAATGGAGAAAGAAAAAGAAACTTCTGATACCATAATGAATATTATTTTAATGAATATACATTATTTATTAATTGAAAATAAATACAATATGAGTCTATTTATAATAGTAGCTCTGCAACTAGGGATGAAAATAGATCAGACCAGACTACAATTAATTTTTTAGGCATAAGACTGACCTAAGACCTATCATAAGTTTTTTTTTTTTCCGGTCTGACATGACATTTTTAAAAGTCTGGTATTACCTGAAAACTTTTTTAAAAGCCTTATTCATATTAAAACATTTAAATATCATATTTTATATATTTTTTAAATAGGCTAAATTAGGCCTTTATAAAAAAGGAAAACTAATAAATTATAATTAAATCTAATAAAATAATAACTAACAAGTATGTACTGCAACAACTTTCCAAGAAAACAAAAAAACAAAATGAATCTATAATTAGTCCTACTATTTTTATCAACTTTGAAACACTTCTAAAGAGATTGTACCTGTTTTATGCATTTTTTTTACTAATTTTTTACAAATTCACATATACTGTTTTCATTTAAGATTTATTTTTATTTATAAAACCTAAAATTAGGACAACTTCACTGGAGTTTCTAGAAGATTTTTAAGAGACTTTATAAAGGCTAACTTTACTAAAAGAATACAAAGATAAAATAATTTTTTTTTGAAGTAGTAAATATTGAAATCTTATATAGTATAATAATTATATAATAATATGAACGAGTCAACTTGAAAAGAACGAGAGAAAAAAAGAACGAGGATAATATGAAACGACTATCGAATGTGCAACGGCTACTGAATGATTGTCTAATTGATAGACTTTAAAATAGAAAATAATATTATTAATAAATAATAATAAAAAATAATATTAATAAATAAAAAATATATATAGACCGATCTGTCAAATTTAATAGACATTTTATAAGCCTGAATTTTACCTATTTAAATAAATAGACTTTAGAAATAGTAGGTCAGACCATAAACTATTTACGGACGACTATTTCCATCCTTATATGCAACAAAGCTGCCAACAAAATAGTTATAACAAGTCAAAAATAAAGGTATAGTAAATTAAGTAATATAAAACTAACAATAGATTCAGCCCATGAAAGAGGAAATATTGGGACGTTAAAAGTTTCATGAAAACTACTCTCAAAATGTTTCTTGAAATTGAGAGCATATACAATAAAATTTTGGGGTGGAATTTAATTCATTAATAAACATTCATATTCAATCTATCCATTTCAATATCCGTTCAATTCATCCACTAAACAAAATATAACTAATGGATTAAATCTAATCTATTCATTTAATAATATGGATTGTTAATGATCCATCGATGTTTTTACCCTAAATGCATGCAATGTATCGCTTAAATAATAACCCAAAATTCATTGATAAAAAATAAAATTATTTATTTTTCTAAAATTATTATTTATTTCCAACTTTGAATAAAACAGACCTTTAAATAAAATTTGATAATATATGACATTGACTCTAGTTTTAAATGGTTGATTGGGTACATTGATAGTGCATACGATTAAATGCTTTTGCAATTGACATTTAATCAAGATGAAATTTGTCAACTCTTGGTAAAAAAATTGAACTCTATAAAAGAATCAATACCTTGGCCACAAGGAAATTGAATGAAAAAGAAATAAAAAAGAGTTTCTTCAGTCAATCACTAAATAAATGTCTTTATGAAAGTTTGACAATAATATTCTAATTTAAAGTTAAGCCAAAGATATAATGATGTAAAGACTGTTAGACCAATCTTCAAAAGGATTCAAAGAGTTATGTCATTAATTATTTCTAATGTCTCCCTAAATGGAAATGCTAGTTTTGGAACCGTTTCATCTCTAATTTTGAGCTTTAGATGAATTATAAAATTACTCTTGTTGATCATTGGAAACAATTTTTCTTCCTGGACCATTCCCAGCCTATGTGCCATCATCTAAAGTTCTCTGCCAATATAGATAGATAGTAATAAAGTAAGAAAATTTAAGAGAATTTAAGAATTGAAAAAGAATAATATGTAATTAAATATAAAAATAAATATGAAGAGAATACGAGAAAAGTGGAAAGCATAGAAAATATTAACATAAAAAAAGTAAGAGAGATGAGAGAAGAAAAAAGATAGAAAGTAAGAAGTTATAAAAAATTTAATGAGAAGAAAATAGAAAGTCAAAATTTTATTTTTTTTAATGATAAAATGACATGTTTAACCTTTAAAAAATTTATTTATCGTAAAATTAGATGAATGTAAGAAAGAAATAGTGTTAAACGTTTTTAATATCTGAGAGGTTAATTATTATGCAATTGTCAATGTAAAATAGTTTATATTGTCTTCCAATAACAACTATTTATGATTATAATTTTAAAGATATTTATAATAAAAGTTTAATATTTTTATAAATTTAATCGATTATGATTAATTAATAATATAAAAATTATTTACAATAAAAATGTATATGCATTATATATAAATATTAAAAATGTATCTAGTGAAAACTAATAATTAGTATGAAAAATAAAAACTATTAATAATAACTGTTAAATTTAATCAACGTTTAGAATTAAATTTGTCACTAAAAATATCAGGTGATTGTATATCCATTAAATAACTCATTAATTGTCATATGTTAAAATATCACTAAATTGATAAAAATAAAAAACTCTTCTTCTTCGTATCGATAAAATACAAGACAAAAACAAATTTAATAATTAATCACCTCTAAGTTTATCTAGGAGTTGAGAGTGTAGTGTCAAATAGGGGTGAACATAATATCCGAATCCGCCCAAATCCGATCGACTTAATAAAAAATTTAAGTTTGTAGACGGGTTTCTTCAGATTGATGGGTTGAGCAAGTGAAAAATAACAGTTCACATGAATTTATACGGTTGGATTCAAATGAGTAATTTAGATTTATCGATACCCAAACTCGACTAAATTATATTATTATTTTTATATTATATATTAATATTATTAATTTTATATTATATATTAATATGTAAAATTAAAATGCACGAACAATAGTAGTACTACTCACTTTCAGTACTAATATATATTCATGTCTCACAAAGCCACAACCTGCTAATTATTTTTTTTTAAAGCGCAATAACACATAATCCCCCAGCAGCCCAACCCAACTAACATTGATTCAAATTTCAAGAGTCACTCATCATATCTGCCTCTCTCTCTCTCTATATATATATATATATATCGTTCGTCTCTCTCAAAGACTCAGTCTCAAATGGTTCTCTTTGAGTCTCGTCTCTGGTTCTCACGGCCACCATCGCCACCGTCACTATCGTTGTTGTCACCATCGCCGCCATCTCACTTTAGCCTACAAACATGCAATGAAAATTTGGTAAGTTTCCTCTGAATTTTTTACCAAACCCTAACTCTCTAATCTTACAAAATTTATTAAATGTTTATCTTAAAAAGTTGTTCTTTATTTATTCAATGTTTATCTTGAAAGGTATTATATACTTTTGTATTTTGTTTTGGTTTGTTCTTCTAATTGAAGTTACTATTTTGTGTTAGGGTTTGATCTTTTTTCACTAACATTTGTTTTATGATGTTTTCATTATGTTTATGTCCTGATAATATATAGAGGTTGTCCATATCTAATTTCTTTGTTGAATCTTTAATGAAGGTTAGTTTATTAGGGTTTCTTTTAAGGTTTCTTAATGAATTTTTAAGTTTTTAAGGTTAATCTATGATTTTTTAGTGCTTTATGATTTTTTAGGCATTGATTATACTACTATTGTTCGCCTAATCATTCTCTGAACCAACCTAATAAACAATTTGTTCCTACAACTACTCTTCCTCCAATTGCGAAGAAGAGAAAAGGTAATATAGGTGGTTATAGACAAACTTATGAGGTTTGGGACCACTTTAATGAAATTCCTAATTGTGAAATCATAACTGCTGCTTGTAAATATTGCCATCAAAAGTATTATTGTGAAGCTAAGACACATGGTACTTCAAATATGAAACATCACATAACAAGATGCACAAAATATCCTTTAAATGTAGCAATTGACCCTAACCAAACTATTTTACAATTTTCAACAAGTGAGGGGTCTAGTTTTATTGTAGCAAGTTCTAGATTTAATGCACAAGCATGTAGAAAAGCTTTGGTTGTTTTTATCATTTTGGATGAGTAACCCTTTAAAGTCTTTGAAGAGGAGGAATTTAAGTACTTATGTAATCAATTGCAGACCCAATTTACAATACCATCAAGACGTACTGTAGCAAGAGATTGTTTCCAGTTGTATTTAGATGAAAAAATTTGGTTGAAAGGGTTTTTGAAGTATGGTTGTAGTAGAGAGGCTGTTACTACAGATTGTTGGACTTCTATTTAAAATCTTAATTATTTGACCCTCACAACTCACTTTATTGATAAGGAGTGGAATTACGAAAAAAGAATAATTAGCTTTTGTGTGGTTCCAAATCATAGAGGTGAGACAGTGGCTATGAAACTTGATGAGGTATTGAGGGAATGAAGACTTAGAAATGTGTCTACTTTCACAGTTGATAATGCATCATCGAATGATGTCGCAATAGGTCTATTGAAGAGAAAGATAAAAATATGAATGGACTATTGTTGGATGGGGATTTTTTTTTCTTTATATGAGGTGTTGTGCTCACATAATTAACAAGGTGGTGACTGAAGGATTGAAAGACTTTAACTCTTTAATTTCGTCCATTTGAATTGCTGTGAGGTTTCTAAGATCTTTACCACAGAAGGAGTGCAAAGTTTAAGGAATATTTAAAATTTGCTAGAATTGCAAGCAAGAAATTGTGGTGATAAACCAATTAAAAAATATTTGTTAACAAGCATAAGTGATAAACTTGCTAAAGTGTACAAGTGGTTTAAGCATGTTTATGATATAACACTTAAGTCTTCATCTTCTAGTGTTGGTGCAAATGTTTCCCTTTATGAAACAATCATTGTTGGTCCCGCAAGTGCACACTTAAAAAGGAAAAATGCTTTTCAACAACATTTGAAGGAAAATAATTCAATTGATGTTGAAAATGAACTTGAGAGGTACACTAATGAGAAGTGTATAGAGTTTGTAGAAAAGTTTGAGATTTTAATGTGGTTGAAATACAATGTTTATCGGTATCCAATTTTGTCTAGAATGTTAAGAGATATTATGCCTACACTAGTTTCTACTGTAGCTTCTAAGAGGGCTTTCAGCACTAGGGGTAGGATTTTAGAGGTATAGGTATATAAAAGCTCTCTAAACCTAAAAATGATGGAGGCTCTAATATACACCCATAATTGGTTGAAACTGTATTTTTACCATTTTAAAGAATTCATATTTGATGAGGAATATGAGATTTCAGAGAAAGTACTAGCAGGTGTGCTGCTTAAAAAAAAAATATATTCATTGTTATATGTAATGTAATATTTATATGTATTTAACATGATAATTTACTCATTTTTAATGTATCATAGATTTAAATGGAACTCAATCGGAAGTGACCCACTACCTTCGTCTCAGTCACAACCTTCAGACTATGTTTAAATTGTTGAAGGTCTAATTTATGATTATCCTTTCATAATTATGTAATATTTTTAATTACGTTTAGTTTTTTATTCATTATAGGCTGCATTTCAGTTTTTTTTTTAAGTCACACAAGACTCATCATCTGTTATAACACAATCAAGCAACTGACCATTATTTTTTGGGAGATAATTTTAGATTTTGGGACAAGTTGGCTATATCTTTTTGGATCAAGAAAGCTTCGTGGGTAAGGAGCTTCATTTAGTTTTAGCTTATTATAAATAATTTCAATGTTCTTTTGGCTTATTTATGATTTATTTTTGCAAGTAATGTTGTTGAACGAGTTGGATAAGATGGAGAAAAGATCTTTTTGAAGGAGCTTGTTATTATTTGCACTAATGAGGATTTGTTTGTAAGTTTTGATTCTATTGTCATTTTATTGCATAGTTTGTCGGTATAATAAATTACAAACCATCTGACTCATACTTTTGTGGCATTGGACCAACTTACCATATCTTTGTATCTACTTCTAATTTTGTGGCATTGGATCAAAATTGACAGAAGAAAACCTATGTAAGTTAATCTTTGCAACTTTGTTACAATTCAATTTTTGGGTATGCAATGCATATGAAAACTTGATTTAGCTATTTGTTTAAAAGTCGAAACATAGATGTCATGCTAGAGTCTCACTACTATGACAACAAAACACCACTGAAGCAAATTCTCATTGCTCTTGGGGTATTTTTCTACAAATTTTATTGTTGGATTAGCTTGATTATATATCATGTATTTTACTTTTTTTACGGAGTGATGTTAATCTATTCTACAACTGTCAGTGATTCTTTCTAATTGGAACATTGATGTTATTTTGTTTTGCAACTGTCATTAGTTCTTTCTAATTTAAACATTGATGTTATTATGTTATACTATTGACACTAGTTCTATCTAATTTGAACACCGATATTATTATGTTCTACAATTTTTTTTCTCTTCTAATTTGTATTATATGTATGCAGAAAAAGAAATATTCATGCTGCTAAAATTACTAGTAAATCTTCCTGGTGCATCGATATTGTATTCCTTTGATTAATGTTGAATTTTAATTAAGTTGATCATGATATAATTTATATTCGAGGATGTAATTTGTATTGGTTGTATTGTCATGTGACTGTGACTTATGTTGCTGATGAATTTGTGATTTAATATTAGCCTTAGACCTTATGTGGCTAATTGCAAATGGTATGTGCTTGAGAACAATGATATAACCAAATTTTGATTGATTATTATACAAAAATTGTGAGTTAGAAAAATTGAAGATATAAAATAAATGTGATGTATGATTGGCTGAGCCAGTTTTGTAATGTACCATATAGCTGTATTATATATAACAAATTATATAAGATCTAATTTGAAAAAAAAAACAAATAAAGGCCCAATAATTAAAAAAAAACAAAATGGGCCCAATAATTATCTAACTCGTTTTTACCCACCCACATACAACTGATATCCGACGTCTGAACCCGATATTCGAATTAAAAAATAGACGAAATTAGACTAATAAATACTATCCGTAGATTGGACCGGTTTAATATTTTTGACCCAAAACCATCCAAAATCGCCCGATGACTGCCCTAGTGCCAAGTGTCAACAATAGAAAGCTCGGGAACAGAGGCTAACTAATTTAGCATAGCTAGATTATTTCAGTCGGACGTGGATTGCTTGATTCTATTGTTGTTTTTGGCTGATAAAATGCATCACTATGAAATTGAGATTTGGTGGGAATAGGCAAGTAAGGGAACTAGACTGGCGCAATTCTTATATCTAGTATACTTTTCATTTTATATCAATCACATTTTTAGCTCTTGTATTTTATCTTTAAGACGTTACCCTTCTAGCCCTTTGTTCTCTCACTAAATTATTTCTATACGACCATTTCTACAAGGACCGTTTTGTAGTTGTTCTCCAACTTGTAGTATAGTTGCAGGGACTATTTAATTATCTCGTTTTAATTATATTTAATTATTTATCTCGTTTAATTTTTTTTAGTTATCTATCTATTTATTAATTTTTTTAATTATTTATCTGGTTTTAATTAGATTTAATTATTTTAAAATTAATTTTTTTGGTCACTCAATCGTATTTGTTAACTAAAAAATATTAATTTAAAATCATTAAGATGTATTATTTTCTTATATGTTATTAATTAAGTTGCAAAAATAAATAATTTTAAAAATTAAAATTAGAATTTTTATTAAAATTTCATGAGTGATAATCCTTCAACATTATCGTGATATTTGAGCTTTTATAATAGAACTTTATATTTTATCATTGTGAGATTTGAGTTTTTTCTCGTTACATCCTTCAAGTCCCACAATTGGACCAATACATCTTTTTAAGTCCCACAATTGGACTTGTTATATGTATATAAATTGTGAGTGGCCAATTGTGAGTGGCCTGATCAAGTAAACTCTTATGTCATCTTAAATTTTCATATTAAACCTAATTTATCTTTACAAAACATATTTATAAGGTAATGATGATGAATCTTATCAACGTGCACTTGACTTTTTCGCAATCTCCTACTTATCAATGTTATCAATGTTTGGATTCATCTTCAGCTTATAAGGCTGAAGTTTTAAAAATATCCAATCTCCTACTTCATATTCAACTTGTCTTCTATGTTTGTTGGCCTGTGTTTTCATAACATCTTGAGCTTTCAACAAATTCTGTTGTAACTCTTGTTAAATCAAATCCCGTGACATCAACAGCTGGTTAACTGCTTCTATCTTAGAAGTAAAAGTACACCCTTTAATCATTGTCGGGGGATCTCTTCCATACAATGCCTTGAAAGGGGTCATCCCAACTGAAATGTTGTAGGTGGTGTTAAACCAAAATTCTGCCCAAGATAGCCAGTCCACCCAACTTTTTGGTTTAGGTCCAGCAAATCACCTGAGATAAGTTTCCAAACTCCTATTGACCACCTCAGTCTGGCCATCAGTCTGAGGGTGATACACAGTGCTGTACTTGAGTGTAGTTCCAGCCAATCTGAACAATTCCTGCCAGAATTGACTCAAAAATATCTGATCCCTGTCTGAAACGACGAATGTAGGAAATCCATGTAAACGAACTACTTCTTTGACAAACAAAGCAGCCACATCCTTTGCATTGAAAGGATGCCCAAGTGGATAAAAATGAGCATATTTTGTGAGTCTGTCCACTACCACAAATATAGTATCCTTGCCCTTAGTTTTAGGCAAACCAGAAATAAAATCCATAGAAATGTCTTGCCACACCTGTGTTGGTATTGGTAATGGCTGTAACAAACCTGCAGGGGCTAATGTGGAATATTTTTGTCTTTGACAGATGTCACAAGCCTCTACATACTGCTTTACATAGCTTCTCATACCTTCCCAGTAGAAAAAATTGGAAACTCTCTTGTAGGTTCTGAAAAATCCCGAATGGCCTCCAGTCACAATGTCATGGCATTCAACTAAAATCAGAGGAATTTTGTTAGAACCCTTTTTCAAAACCAGTCTTCCTTTGTATAACAATCTGCCTGCTTGAAATTGAAAACCAGGATGAGCATTAGGATCACAAGCTAAGTCCTGGATCACCTTCTTCCATTTAGGATCACTTTCCATTTCTTGAAACCAATCTTCAGCATCAGCCAAATCAATTACAGAAATAGCAGCATACATGGTTTTTCTTGACAATGTATCTGCTATTGTATTCTCTTTTCCAGGTTTAAATTGGATCTCAAAATCCAAGCCTATGAGTTTCACTGCCCACTTGAATTGCTCCTCACTAAACAACCTTTGATCTGTGAGGAATTTCAAACTCCTTTGGTTAGTCTTTATAACTTCTCTCTCATAAACTGATTTAACTTGAGCTCTAGGGGAAAGACCTTTACTCCAAAAAGCTAAAGGTTTCCCTTCTTGCATCAAGACAACCCCTAGCCCTTTACTAGATGCATCAGTTTCAACGATAAATGTCTTAGAAAAATCAGGTACTGCTAACAATGGTAGACTAACCATGGCCCGTTTCAGAGTTTGGAATGCTGTAGTGGCTTCCTCGCTCCACACAAAATTGTCCTTCTTCAATAAGTCAGTTAAGGGCTTGGTGATTCTCCCATAATTCT
Source organism: Cicer bijugum (assembly GCA_037974875.1). Taxonomy (NCBI): domain Eukaryota; kingdom Viridiplantae; phylum Streptophyta; class Magnoliopsida; order Fabales; family Fabaceae; genus Cicer; species Cicer bijugum. The sequence continues at coordinate 21,837,936 of JBBPBT010000850.1, read as the reverse complement.
GTACAAATCTCCTATAATAGCTTGTCAGCCCCAAAAATCCTCTTAAACTCTTCAAGTCTTTAGGAACAGGCCAAGATTTTACAGCCTCTACCTTTGTCTGGTCGGCTGCCACTCCTGCCCCAGAGATAACATGACCCAAATACTCTACGCTTGGTTGAACAAAACTACATTTTTTTTGACTAGTAAGGAATTTCCTCTTAATGCTTCCAACACTTTCCGCAAATGATCTTCATGTGCAGCCTCATCTCTACTATAAACCAAGATGTCATCAAAGAAAACCAATGCAAATTGTCTCAAAAAGGTCTTAAAACCTCATTCATTAGAGCTTGGAATGTTGAAGGGGCATTAGTCAAGCCAAAAAGCGTCACCACAAACTCATAATGACCTTCATGAGTTCTAAAAGCTGTTTTTTCAATATCAGTTTCCTTCATTTTGATCTGATGATAACCCGATTTCAAATCCAATTTAGTGAACACAGTGGCTCCACCAATTTCATCCAAAAGTTCCTCTATAATTGGAATAGGGAATTTGTTAGGTATCTTTATCTTGTTCAATGCTCTATAATCTACACAAAACCTCCACCCTCCATCCTTCTTTTTCACCAGTATAATAGGACTTGAATATGGACTAATACTGTGTCTAATTACCCCAAATTCCAGCATCTCTACTACCAATCTTTCTATCTCTGTTTTCTAATAATGTGGGTACTTGTAAGGCCTCAAATGAGGAATTGAAGTTCCCTCTTTGAGATGGATAGCATGATCATGTTTTCTAAATGGAGGCAGCTCCTTTGGGTCTGAACATACCTCATCAAATTCGTCTAGTAAATTCAGAAAATTTTTTGGTAGGGTCTTTTGAGAATCTAATTCCGTCTTGGTTCTTTCACATTGAATTAATAATCCCTCGCCTTCATCTTTTAAAACTTGCATCAGTGCTCCAAAAGGGAGTTCAGTTTTAGTTAAGGCTGGATTTCCAGCTATTCTGATGTACTTTTCTCCTTGTTTCAGAGTTAGTTCCAGCTTTCCAAAGTCTGTTTTAATTTCTACCAACCCTGCTAGCCAATCCAAACCTAACACCATGTCAACCCCCTTGAGTGTGAACAAATAAAAGTCTTGGATTGCTTCTAAGTTCTGCATCTGAAATTTTAACTGTGCCCATTTTCCCTTGCATCTTACTTTATGTCCATCTCCTACTTCTACCATGTGAGGAGAGGTTTCCATAACTGTTAAGTGCAGTCTTTCCACTAACTCAGTAGCTATGAAATTGTGGGAAGCACCACAATCAATTAGGATGACCACTGCTACACCTTCTAACAATCCCTCTACCTTCCAAGATCTAGTAGTAGTGAATCCAAACATGGAACACAATGATAGATGCAAAGATCTAAAAGACTACAGGGGTTCCTCCACTTCTTCCACTCCTTCTTCCTCCTCTTCTTCTTCCATAATGATCATGTTAAATTGTCTGTTTTTACATCGATGTTCTCTATTATAAGGTTCATCTCATCTAAAAGATAACCCTTTTTCTCTTTTCTCTCTGACTTCAGCACTGGTTAAATGTTTAAACTCCCCTCCTCTGTTTTTAACACTTTCCACACTTTGACTCTGGCCAATCCCACTCATGGTACTGCTTTTCTGATCTGAACTCAACTTTGATTCTAGGGTTATAGTTTTAGAATAGGGCATGCTACGTTAATTTCTGTTAGTTCTAGAAGCATAACTATAACCATTTTTCATATTGACTAACATGTTCTTTTGTTCAATCAATAGAACTTTTTGAATCATTTCTAATAAGGAGTTAAGCTCATACAATTTTACCTCAGCTTGTAGCTCCTGTTTGAGTCCATTCAAGAATATTCCTCTCATAAATTCTTGATCAATGGTTCTCATGGCTCGCACGTATTTTCCAAAATTCTCAACATACTCATCTATTGTGCCTGTTTGTTTCAAGGATAACAATTGCTCAAAAGGATTCTGAACCATTGAAGGTTGGAATCTACGTACCACAACAATCTTAAAACCTTCCCTATTAGGGTTAGGGTTGCATTTCTCCCACCAATGGTACCAACTCAACGCTTTTCCTTCTAGAGCCATGACTGTAGCTTGCATCTTTTCTTCCTCGGTTACCTCCTTTAACAAAAAGTATCGTTCCAATCCGTGTGTCCATCCAAAAGCATCTTCCCTCCCAAAAATTGGAATATCCAATTTCCGCCATTTCTCCCTACGATGAACTTCTTCACTGCGACCTCCATTACTTCCAGTTCCTTCCTGAAACGGACTACTCTGTTCACGATTCGAGCCAAATTTCATCAACAAATCAGCGATTTGATCCTCATGTTTCTTCGCCAGAGCTTCTGCAAACTAAAGTCGAGTTTTCATCTCTTCACGTTCCTGTTCCCAATCATCGCTGGATCTCGCCATGCTTCTCGTCCTCATATGCAGCAGCTCCAAGCGTGGAATTCAGGGCACCAGGATCAGTGCTCTGATACCAGTGTTAATACCGGTATCAATTAGGAACAAATAGCGTAATTGAAACTGAGTAGTGGATTAGGATCAATGAACCCTAATCTCTTGTATTATTGAGTGAATAGAAGAATTACAAAGAATTGTAGAGAAAGAAGGAAAACATATAGATGGGGAGAAAATAGTAATCTCTAACTGATTCCCAGAATCAGTTACTCCTACTCCACTGTTTCCAAAAACTAACCCATTCCTCTCTTTCCCTCCTATTTATTCTATTCTCAACTAACTATTATTCACTAGTTAGTTATTTTCATTTAGTGCCAGGCTGGCGCCTCACATACACTTTAGTAATAGGTGACCTACGGTCCTTCTATGCTCTATCAATACTCTGGCTCTATCCACAACAATCATTAAGTAAATGCAGATATTAAAAGATTCCCCATTTTTAATACTCATTTAACTCTAACGATTTTCATAACAATCATTAAGTAAACGCAGATATTAAAAGATTCCTTATTTTTAGTACTCATTTATCTCTAATGATTTTCAAATTCCACACAGAGTATACTTAGACATATTCTAAATTTCAATCCACAATTCACACCAAATCACATAAATTCATTTTTCCACAAAATCCACACAAACACATCTCAAAATTTATAATATTAATTATGAACACGACAAACACAAATCATCATAACCCACCACTCAAACAAATCAAATTTCATTTCCTCAAAACCACACATAAATGAGTTAAATTCATTTTCCATAAAACACTCATCAATATCACCAAAAACCCAACTCTAAAATTTCACCAATAAAAACATTAAATTCATTTTTCCCAAATCTACACTTCAACCCTAACAAATTTCTTTTCCACCCAACCACATATAAGTCCCTAAATGCAAACTAAAAGTTTGGAAGGAGCCTTTACCTTAACGTTAGCTTTAACGAGCGATTACGATACGTCGAGTAATTCCAATAAAATCTCCGCTCGCGACGTCACTTCCAAAGTTTGTTCACTAGCACCGTAGCGTGGAGGTGAGTAATTTTCCCCTCTATCTCTTTGCAAAACGGAGCTTAGATCTAGAAGAGAAATGGAGTTTTGTGTTTGACAGTTTTGAAATCACCAACACCGTTTTTGAATCCGAGAAGAAGAATGAAGCTGAGAAATCCTTGCTTTCTTACACACCAAGCCTTGAGTTTCTTTTCTTGAAGCAAAAGGAAACAAACGAAAATGAAGAAGGAGGAAGAACGAGAATGGGCTTGCGAGGCAGGTATTTTCCTTCCTTTCCTTTTCTCTCTTTTATTCCTTCATTTTCTTTTCCCTCCAAACAAATATATATGTATATATATTTATATATATTTATATATATATATATATATTAATTATAACTTAATAAATATCTAAATATCTAGATATTTATCAAAATTACCATTTCACCCATAACCTCTCAAATCATTTGATAAAAATATCTACTCTCATCGCAACTCAATTGATATATACAATTTTCAGCAATCTGAGATATTTTTAACAAAACTGCCTAAAATTAAATTCTTTGTAACCTAAATAAATTATTCTTCGACAAAAGATTTACTGTACTTAATCTAATTTAATTATCGACGATTAATTTTAATCAGGATATCAAAAGATATTTTTGAGCATTAAACTCACAAAATATCAATAACTTGGCTAAATTGCCTCAAAGTTCAATACCAAAATACACTAGAATACAAAAATTAAAATTTAAAACTATGGATCTTAAAAAAGTCATAAATATTTATCCACATAATCAATATATTTAACTTTCTTCACAAAGTAGCCTGAACAATCAATTTGTTGTGATTTTCAATAAAATCTTAACATAATAGTAATTTGAGTTAATTGTTAAACTTAAATAATTGCATGTGTAATTTAATATATCTTAAAGGACCAAATCAAAAAAAAAAA
>JBBPBT010000850.1:21800909-21833016 GCA_037974875.1 Cicer bijugum | reverse complement strand
GTTTCAGCTATTTTATATACATTTGTAATTAATCCTTTTAACATTTCTACTAATTTATTGTATTCCGATGATTTGATTGAAATTTTAAAAAATCTTATAATTTTATGTGATTTAAAAGCTATGATTAAATTTTCTTCTATTGTAATTTTTTGTTTGAATTGATTAATTATATAAATAACATATATTAATGAAAAATGAGAAAATAAAAAATGGAGTTGATGCATTCACAAAAACATCAAACATTTTATGTTGCGGCCCAAATGAAGATCTAAATTTAAAACTATATGCTTAATTATTAGAAATAAAAGTTAGTTAGATTGTAGATAATTTGTTAAATAAGTTAGTTATAATTCTTTTATGAGAGTTGGTTAAAAGCTCTTAGTAAGAGTTATTTGTTAATCATTCATAAGCTCTATAAATAGAACATGATGTATTCATCTTACACAATTTCACTACGACAAAAATAGCATTTTACAGCGCTTTTTCAAAAAAAAAAAAAACGCTGTGGATTTGAGCGCTGTAAAAGATACAACAACGCTATTAAAAAGCGCTATAAATCATGTAAATATAACACGCACTTGTTATGCACCTTTTACAGCGCTTTTCGTAAAAAGCGCTGTAAAAGACATACCCATAATTCATATATTTGGTGTACTTTTTACAACGCTTTTTAAAAAATGCGCTGTAAAAGGCATGCCCATAATTCATATATTTGGTGTACCTTTTACAGCGCTTTTTAAAAAAAACATTGTAAAAGGCATGCCCATATTTCATAAATTTGGTGTACCTTTTATAACGCTTTTTGCAAAAAGCGCTGTAAAATGTGTATTTTTTTTTTTAAAGCCTTGTATATATTTGAAAAGCGCTTTTTAGCTTTTTATGGCATTTTTTTTATAAAGCGTTGTCTTTTATCTTTTTATCCAAAATTATTTTGAACTAGTTCGCACAACACAACACAACCAGAATTAGTAATTTACAACATGATGCATATATATTACACTGTAACAGGAATTTACAATAAGCAGTTCACACAATATGATACATATATATTACTCTGTAACACAGTAATTTACAACATAAGTAACTACATATACATTGAACCTAATTTACAATATATTCATATGCATGTTTATATATTGTCCTATGATCATATACATATAATAACTAAAAAAATATATAGAATATGCACCATATAATATTCAGATCCCTTGCACAGCAGCATGCTATTTCCCAGAAAATCAAATAATTTTCATTTCAAGCACATACTCATACCATTGTTCCTTTAATTCCATCAGATCTTGCTCAGAATATGATGGACTGGAATTGTCAAAGTACTGCAATATAAAAATTGAACATATTATATTAAGTTATTATCAAATATATAGATAATTTATATATGAAAATCATATAATCAAAATACCGTACCGTTTCTGGGATAATAGTTTTATTCTTGTCAACAATCTCCTTCATGAATCTCAATATGTAGTACCCACAATTGATGTTGTTTGTTTGACGAGGGTACTTTATTGGGATCCATGTAATATTATTAGACTTTTGCTTCGACACTGTCGCACCTCTTTGAGATCGATAAACTTTTAAGGCACTATCGAATGAATAAATGTGATTATTATAGCATGAACAAACACAATATTTATATATATATGTAAGAAATAAATGAAGATTACTTACGTGTCGAACATAGTCTTTATTTCAGAATGATTGTTGTAATTGCCATGCACGGGATCCAAATAGTATATAACTTCAAATACCGCATTGATTGCAAATAGCACCCAATGTGCCCTACAACAAAAAAAAATTGGTTAAGCAATTTTGTTTATACACAACTAATAAATTAAATTCTCATCAATTAAAAAAGATAAAATTACGTACCCTGAATTATATGGTGCGAAGAACAATTTATCCTTTTCTATATTTCTTAAAAACATATCTATAATGTTTTTCTTTATATTTTCTGGATTGAGTTTCCACATAGACATCTTATGCAGAGACAAGAATGAGTATTTATTTGACAATTTCCTCGTGCACACGACCTTCTCATACAAAAACCTTCAATGAAAATTTTAAACTAGATTAATTACCAATACATATAATTAATTACCAATAAATGCAATTAAAAGTATTTTTTACCTTATGTACAAGCTCATTACAGTAGCACTGAGCTCCTTATGTTCGAGAAGTTCGTATACGTGCTCCTTGCCGAGAAATTCCTCATAATCATCTCCGAATATATCTTTATTCATGTGTACCATGCGCGAATCTTCGCTCCTGCCCATGTTCTTTTTTACTTGGATGTCAAGACACGACCCGTATTTACCAAGGTGTGGCTGACTTATTTTAGGAGCAGCAACAACAGCGACTGATTTCCCCCGATCCAGTTTTTTTCTTGCTGCAAGTTTGGCAGCTTTAATGCCCTCCGACCTTTGTAATTTGGAAGCTCTATTAACCTCCAATTTTTGAGGTTTGCTGCCTTTTTTTGGATGTGCGGGTGGTTTATTTATTTGGACCTACAAAAATGAGGTTAAATGTTAGTTTATTGAATCTGAAAAAATTGACAAAGCTTATGCAATAAATGTGACAAACCTTTTCGGGTGACGTAATTGATTCGTTTCTGGGAGGGCTTTTAACGAGGGCAACAAGGTTTGTGGGCCATGCCACGTAACTACCAATAGCTTCACCCAATGTCTGCATATCTCCGTCGTTGTCCGGTATCGGCAACGGTGCAGTTGGTTTGAAAGCAACAATAGGCGATACTTTGACATCGCCCGCAGGGATCGGAGTATTGTGCAATACTTCTCCCAAAGTATTGTACAATTTTCCTTTTCTCACCTTCCGATGAGTGGGCGAGGACAAGTATAGGAAACATGAAGTGAGACCCTAAATCAATAGTTAAAGCATAAGTACAATTAATATATAATATTGTTTAATGCATAAGTAATTACATAAGCAAGTAAGTAATTAATTACCTCGGGAATAATTTTCAAACCGACGTTGCAACTCCCGGTTTCACTCTCCATTTGTATTTCACGTTGGAGCTGATCCGGAAGTTGATTGTCTTTATTCGTTTTCACCAAGAGTGCCACTTGCTCTGATAGGATTATGAACTTCTCTAATACTTCCTCGTTGGAAGGTTTTTGGCGCTTCTCTTGAGGAAAAAAGCTTTTGGGAGTTACGCCAAATCCCTTGCCCCTAACTCGACCGGAATATTCAGGAACATTAAAAACTTTGCCCAGAATGTCCCTGCAACTAGCCTTGTTGCCCTCTTCATTTTCAGAACTTTGTTCGATGGTCTCCTAAAATACATGTAACATTAAAATAGTTAAGTTCATTAGCATTTTTAAAATAAAATATTAAAAAGTATTCAAGTGATAAATACAATATTGAGAAATATTAAAGTCATAATATACTTACACAAAGTTCTATTACTTTTTGAACATTTTCGTTATCAACCACTCCATCCTTATTTACACGAGCTTCCTTCCACAAGATATGACGACCCAACGGTTGATCGGATTGGGTCTCTTGTCGCTATTCGTTAAGATCATAAACAAAATATTAGTTAGAAACTATAGTTTATAATACAAATTCCCTCATTATATCAAATTGATGTTTAATTACTTACAAGTCTTTGGTCTAGACGTGCATATCCCATAAGTGATTTTTTGTATGGGTGCGTCGGATTGCTTGCCCTCTCGCGATTTACCTTACTAATATTCTATATAAAAAAATAGCAATTATGCAAAAATTTAAAATACGCTACGAATATGAATAATAAAACACACAAATGCTAATAAGTTAATCACTTACGACAAATGCGGGGTTAGAACGTTTGGAAACAAATGCTTTTCATTCATCATTTGATATATAATGTTGATATATTTTTGGAGGTTCAGCAGTTGTGTTTCCTTCTCTATCTTTTAGATAGAAATTTGAGAGATGCGATCTAAATCCCCGATGGATTTTCCCAGCAACTCTCAAAACGTAACTCTTTCGTCCCTCATCAAGGACAAAAGTCGTCTGCAATGAAAAAAATTATAAATAAAGTATTTCAATGAAAAAATTATAAATGACAAAAGATTGGATCAAAAAATTTACTTGAATGTCATTCCATATTATATCTTTGGCATCCTTCAACGCCTTATCTCTCCAATCATCAATCGTAATTGGAATATTTTGTCGAACAACAGCCCCAATGTAACTTACAAACATTGAGCTGTTGGGGTCAATTAGCTGACCACTCTCATTCCAGCCAACCTAATAAACTCATATAGTAAGTACATGCTATTAAAAAAAGCTAAAAAAATACACAGCAAAAAGAGTATAGTATAGTATAACCTCAAACTTGGTGCCATTGCTCCTTGCTTTAATCACATTTTGCATTATAGTTGCACCACATTTGACTTCATTTTCATAAGCCTTACTGGTGCCAAATTCTTCATTTTGACATTCTAAATCTCTGTTTGTATCCATTTAACTACAACAAGTTCAACATACAGTTTACTATAACATCAACAAGCTCGACATGCATCATGCATTATTCTAAACAAGCTCAACATGTATCGGTATATATATTTTAAACAAGCTCAACATGCATTTTAATGATAACAAAAAATTAATAACATCAATACCTGAATAATGGTTCGAAGAAAGATGAAATGCAAAGAAAAGAGCGAACGCAGAAAGTTCACAGAAATAAGGTTCACAGAAAAACGGTTTGAAGAAATACGTAATGAAGGTTACGTATTTCAATGAAAATATAAGATTCGAAATGATCTTGGATGGAAATAAGGTTCGAAATGAAGGAGATAATCGTGTAAATACAGTTCGTAATGGACGGGATTATAATGTTAGCAAAAGAAGAGAAGAACGATGAAGGAGATGATAGTGTAGTTTACGTAATGAAGAGGAAACTGAAGAGGTTACTGTTATATATATTACCCTTTTACAGCGCTTTTTTATAACCCTTTTACAGTGCTTTTTTCAATGAGCGCTCTAAAAGGCCTAAGCCTATTACAGCGCTTGTTAAAAAAGCGCTCTAAAAGGCGTTCTTATTTAATTTTTTAAAAGGCTCTTTTACAACGCTTTTCCAAATAAGCGTTGTAAAAGACCTCATTGATTTAGAATGTTATATAATGTTTTTTAAAGCCTTTTATAGCGTTTGTTAAAATAAGCGCTGTAAAAGGTCTCTTTATTTTATTTTTAAAAGAGTCTTTTACATCGCTTATTTGAACAAGCGCTGTAATAGACCTCATTGTTTTATTATGTTATATGAATGTTTTTTTTACAGTCTTTTACAACGCTTTGTTAAAAGAGCGCTGTATAAGGCCTTATTGTTTTTTTTATGTTATATTTGTGTTTTGTTTTGTTATTTTTTAAACTCTTCCTCTTCACCATACTCCTTTTATGCATCTTATTCACAAACATCAAAGCTTACTCCTCAACACCCTTTTTATCTCTTTACATTCCCTTTCATTCTGAAATTGAAACTTGTTCTTCAGGTTCAACACCCTTTTTATCTCTTTACATTCCTTCTTAAATCAAAACTTGGTCTTCAGGTTCATTGCCATGTTGCGAAAAATGGATTTGAGTCTGATGTTTTTGTTAACAATGTGTTTTTGTTAAAGAGCCTGTTAACAATGTGTTTGAAGAAAATCCTGTTAGATAAGGTCCTGTTAGTTGTCTGATGAATGTTATTTTTAAAGCCTTTTACAACGCTTGTTAAAAAAGCGATGTAAAAGGCGTCCTTATTTAATTTTTTAATAGGCTCTTTTACAACACTTTTTCAAATAAGCGCTGTAAAAGGTCTCTTCATCAGACACCAAATATAACCTTTTTTTTTTACTTTATTAGGTACATTTATTTTATTCTTTAAAATATATTATAAATATTAACACATGAACACATTAACTACTCTACTAGCTTTTCTTTATAAAGGTGAAAAAAAAGTTCTTATAAAATGTATCTTTATTTTATTTTTAAAAGGGCCGTTTACAGCGCTTTTCCAAATAAGCACTGTAAAAGGTCTCTTTATTTTATTTTTCAAAGGGCCTTTTACAACGCTTTATAAAAATAGTGTTGTAAAAGGCTTTAAAAATAATATTCATCAGACACCTAACATGACTTTCTCTAACAAGATTTTCTTCAAACACCTTGTACGCATCATGGGAATCCCCAAAAGTGTACCAAAGTCACATCTTCTAGTACGCATCATGGAGAAGGTTGCATTTCAAATCAACTATTGAGGAAATATTGAAGTAGGAAGGTGAAAATTAACCAAACCATTATTTTCCGTTACTTGTAATGAACTTAGTAACTTGGTAAATTGAAATTACTCAAGACTAACAAAAAGACTATGCCATAATTTTCACGTATTTAGTTTATGAAGAAGATAATTTCCATTAAATACAATTTTACACAAGTCTTACAATAATTTTGTGTGCAAACATCACAAGAACATAATAAACCATTCACTCTCTATGCCATTCCAAATCAAAGTATTGTTCTGATACTTGAATATAAACATTTGACTTAACCTTCTCAACATCCTTCCACATATCAAACACTTCTTTATCACAAATCACAAGCCTTAAAGACTTCAATGAAATAGCAGACTTTGGTACACTTTTAGTCATGGAGCATTCCCTCATACAAGATCATTACCACACCTTATAACTGACATTTCATAAAAAATTAGATAGTAAACACAACAGAAGTGTCTCATAACTTACAATACTACTTTTGTTAAAGCAGGTTTCAAAGAATCTCCTTCCTGAATAAAACCAGAATAGAACAATAATTCATATTACAACAATAATTCAGATTACATGCATGGCTTATATAAAACAATTAAACATGTACATTAAGATGCCCTTCTTCTTTTCCTGGTGGGATTCACATTTGTTTGTCCATTTACAATACGAAATGATGGATTAATCCAAATTCCCTCATCATGATCATATCTAAGATATAAACTGTCATCAGTTGAATCAATTTCATGTGTTTGTTGGGATGTTGCAAATAAACGATCATTACAAACATCTTCATCATTATTGTTATCATCACTTATTTTATTGGTCGATAGGACAACAAACCATTTATCATCAGAAGGATCAGTGACATAAAACACTTGTTGAGCTTGCGACGCTAAAATAAAAGGCTCGTCTTTGTGCTCTCGAGTTATCCAATTTTGATTCCTATTCATGTTCAAACGAGATAACTGACCCATGTGTATTATAACATACGGTTGAACCTCATCATCATTGTGCAGAACATACAATTGTGCTTGCTCCCATTCTGTCCTTGATATAGTCAGCAGTATCCTTCCAATTATCCTTTCTCCTGATATTCTTCCCGAATGACGAGACATGGGAAGCCCTATGGATTCAACATTGGACAGATATTCAGTACAAAATTCAGCAGCCTCTTCAACAATGTATCGTTCAGCAATACAACCTTCTGGTCGACTTCTACTTTTTACATACCCTTTTAATATTTTCATATATCGTTCTATCGGATACATCAATCTCATATAAGCTGGCCCACAAAGTTGTGTCTCCTTAACCAGATGAACAGTAAGGTGAACCATTATATCAAAAAACGATGGTGGGAAATACATTTCAAGCTCACACAAAGTAACAACAATTTCCCTCTGCAATGTCGATAATTTCTGAGGGTCGATCACTTTACTACAAATTTCCCTGAAGAAGAAACATAATCTAGTCAAGGCTAGTCGAAATTTTTTAGGTAAAACGGAACTTATACCTATTGGTAGCAAATGCTCCATTAGAATATGACAATCATGGGTCTTCAAACATTTTAACTTGAGGTCTTTCGTACAAACCAAATTTTTAATGTTCGAAGAGTATCCTTCTGGAACTTTAACTTCGTGTAGAAATTTACATAAAACAGTTTTTTCCTTTCTAGATAGAGTATGAGCGGATGGAGGTAGATATGTGCGATTTCCTTTCTTTACTGGAGCCGATTCATTTCTTATTCCCATATCGACCAAGTCCAATCTTGCGTTGATGCCATCTTTAGACTTTCCTGGAACATTGAGTAACGTACCAATAACACTATCAAATACATTTTTTTCAATATGCATCACATCGAGGAAATGTCTTATATACAATGACTTCCAATCTGTCAATTCAAAGAAAATTGACTTTTTCTTCCACCCAGTTTTCACCAGCTCTCCCGCAAAAGGTTTGCCAAATTTATTGGTCAAACCTTGTACTTTTTCAAGTATTTGATGTCCAGTCGGTGCTAAAGGAGCTTTACCTTCCTCTGATTTTCCATTAAATGCATTTCTCCACCCACGATACTGATGACTATAAGGTAAAAATCTACGATGTCCAAGAAACACATTCTTCTTACAATGTTTCAACCGCATCCAATTTGTACTCTCTTAACATATAGGACATGCACACTGACCTTTAATGCTATATCCTGATAAATTACCATATGCTAAAAAATTATTAATTATGCCGAACAACATAGCCCTCAAATTGATACATTCTTTCTTATACCCATTATAAACTTCCACACTTGTCTCCCACATACGTTTTAAATCTTCGATTAGAGGATCAAGTATACGTCGATATCATTCCCCGGTTGTTTGGGTCTAGAAATTAACAGAGACAACATCATAAACTTACGCTTCATACATAACCATGGAGGTAGGTTATATATTACCAAAATCATAGGCCACGTGCTGTGTGAGATGCTTTGAAGACCATGTGGATTCATTCCATCAGTAGAAAGTGCAAGTCGTAGATTTCTTGACTCTATCCCGAATTTAAGATACTCGTGATCAATTTTTGCCCATTGTGGGGAATCTGCAGGGTGTCGAAACATTCCATCTCTAATTCTTTCATCTGCATGCCATGTCAAGTGTTTTGAATCTTCTTCACAACGACACATGCACCTAAATCTTGGTATTATTGGAAAATACTACATGACTTTTGCTGGAGTAGATTCTTTCTTCTTATATCGAGAGACATTGCATTTCGGACACGCCTTAAGTAGTTCATATTCATTTCGAAATAAAATGCAATCGTTAGGACACACATGAATCCTTTCGTAACTCATGCCAATAGAACACAAAATCTGTTTAGCCTCGTAGGTTCGACTGGGAAGTTCATTATCATCTGGCAACATATCTTTTATGAGTGTTAATAATTCTGTAAAGCTTTTATCAGACCATCCATTACTCGCTTTTAAGTTGTACAACTTTAATATCGCCGACAGTCTTGTGAATTTAGTACAACCATTATATAATTCTTTCTCTGCATTACTCAACAAACTTTCAAACATTTTAGGACAATCTCGTAGATCTTCTTCAACTACTTTTGGGATCTCATCAACTCGGTCCGACTCATATGTATCTGTATCGAAGTCAGTTGAAGCATATGTCGAACTATTCTCAAAATTAATGTTTCCTCTTTTTTTTTCCCCATGTCTTATCCAACATGTGTAGCTTTGATCAATTCCATTACATACTAGATGTCTTTCTAATTCATCTTCTCTAACACGTTTTCCAAAACAACATTTTAAACAATGACAAACTACTCTATTTGGATCTTTTGCATTCTTCAATGCAAACTCAACAAACTCCTTCACTCCAATTTCATACTCTTTTGACAATCGATTGGCTGATATCCATTTCCTATCCATATTATATAAATGCAGTTACAAAACTAATAAGCTTTCAAAACATATCAACAAGTTTCAAAAAGAAACCAATATCAACTAATAATTTCAAAACATATATATATATATATATATATATATATAACAATTTTTAGTTTTCAATTATTAAAAAACTAAAGATTTTTTGACAAAAACAAATTAAAAAATACCAGAGACAACGTAGATGGCCGCACAGTACGTAGAGGATATTAGGGTTCAATTATTTGAAAGATGTAGAGGATATGAGGGTTTCCAACGTATATAATTATTTGAAAGATGTATTTTACAACGCTTGTGAAAAAAGCGCTGTAATAGGTAGTTAAATTCAATGAAAGCGCATGTATTTTACAGCGCTTGTGGAAAAAGCACTGTAATAGGTAGTTAAATTGATTGAAAGCGCATGTATTTTACAGCGCTTGTGAAAAAAAGCGCTGTAATAGGTAGTTCAATTATTTGAAAGTGCATGTATTTTACAGCGCTTGTGAAAAAAGCGCTGTAAAATAATACACGAAAGCGCTTCATTTTACAGCGCTTTTTTGACAAGTGCTGTAAAAGCCTTATAACGTTATGCGCAAACGTTATATGACCTACAACAACGCTTCTTTTACAAAGATTGTCATCAAAAGCGCTGTAAAAGGCTCCGTTGTTTTTAAAATATATTTACAACAACACTTGTGTTTAGCAAGCACTGTAAAAGGGGCGCTGTTAAATGTCATTTTTGGCGTAGTGTTTTTTCAATTAATTTCATATGTTTGTAATATAAATATGACCTTCCTCCCCTTGATTCTTAATCCATTGGATTTCTAACACTAATAATGTAAATGAAATATTTTGTCATGACTAGCAACAAATACCGATTAGTTGAGCATTTGAAGGAAGGAAAAAAAAATTCTTAACTATGAAGAACAAACTCTAACACGACTTGGACATACCAATACTGTTAACAACGTAAGTACACAGATACCAATAAATAATATATATATATATATATATATATATATATGTTTATTTATTATAATAAAATAACATATAAATATTATTTATAAGAATATCTAAATTTAATATCTTTAACTTCCTATCACAATTGTGACACATCTTTAACTCCCATATGTACATTTGATATCTTTAATAGTTAATGAGAATAAGAGCAATAAACCGATACTAAACCGATACCAATTTTATTATTTTTGTAACTACATTTATATAGGTCGAATAATATGGATAGGAAATTGATGTCTGTCAATCGATTGTCAAAAGAGTATGAAATTGGAGTGAAGGAGTTTGTTGAGTTTGCAGTGAAGAATGCAAAAGATCCAAATAGAGTAGTTTGTCCTTGTTTAAAATGTTGTTTTGGAAAACGTGTTAGAGAAGATGAATTAGAAGGACATCTAGTATGTAATGGAGTTGATCAAAGCTACACATGTTGGATAAGACATGGTGAGAAAAAAAAGGAAACATTAATTTTGAGAATAGTTCGACATATGCTTCAACTGACTTCGATACAAATACATATGAGCCGGATCGAGTTGATGAGATCGCAAAAGCAGTTGAAGAAGATCTTCGAGATTGTCCTAAAATATTTGAAAGTTTGTTAAGTGATGCAGAGAAAGAATTATATAATGGTTGTACTAAATTCACAAGACTGTCGGCGATATTAAAGTTGTACAACTTAAAAGCGAGTAATGGATGGTCTGATAAAAGCTTTACAGAATTATTAACACCCATAAAAAGATATGTTGCCAGATGATAATGAACTTCCCAATCGAACCTATGAGGCTAAACAGATTTTGCGTTCTATTGGCATGAGTTACGAAAGGATTCATGCGTGTCCTAACGATTGCATTTTATTTCGAAATGAATATGAACTACTTAAGGCGTGTCTGAAATGCAATGTCTCTCGATATAAGAAGAAAGAATCTACTCCAACAAAAGTCGTGTGGTATTTTCCTATAATACCAAGATTTAGGCCCATGTATCGCAGTGAAGAAGATTCAAAACACTTGACATGGCATGCAGATGAAAGAATTAGAGATGGAATGTTTCGACACCCTGCAGATTCCCCACAATGGGCAAAAATTGATCACGAGTATCCTGAATTCGGGATAGAGTCAAGAAATCTAAGACTTGCACTTTCTACTGATGGAATGAATCCACATGGTCTTCAAAGCATCTCACATAGCACGTGGCCTGTGATTTTGGTAATTTATAACCTACCTCCATGGTTATGTATGAAGCGTAAGTTTATGATGTTGTCTCTGTTAATTTCTGGACCCAAACAACCTGGGAATGATATCGATGTATACATGACTCCTTTAATCGAAGATTTAAAACGTATGTGGGAGAAAGGTGTGGAAGTTTATGATGGGTATAAGAAAGAATATTTCAATTTGAGGGCTATGTTGTTCGGCACAATTAATGATTTTCCAGCATATGGTAATTTATCAGTATATAGCGTTAAAGGTCAGTGTGCATGTCCTATATGTGAAGAGAGTACAAATTGGACGCGGTTGAAACATTGTAAGAAGAATGTGTTTCTTCGACATCGTAGATTTTTACCTTATAGTTATCAATATCGTGGGTGGAGAAATGCATTCAATGGAAAATCAGAGGAAGGTAAAGCTCTTTTAGCACCGACTGGATATCAAATACTTGAAAAAGTACAAGGTTTGACCAATAAATTTGGCAAACCTTTTGCGGGAGAGCTGGTCAAAACTGAAAGGACTACGACATAACAAGCGCTCTAAAATCGAAGGGACTACAACATAAAAACCGCTCTAAAAACCGAAAAAAGTACGGCATACTAACGACTCTAAAAACCGAAGGGACATAAAGAAAGGGGAGATATGGCTCTAAAATATGGCGAGCAGAATATAAAAGGGAGAAAAGAAAAATTTGGAAAGTGCATCCAACTTTGGTGTGATGAAAGCAAACTCACATATGTTTTTTAACCAATGTGGGACTTTAATATTTACAGAATTGAAAACTACTCAAAATAAAAGAGTTTTCCAATGTGGGACTTCAAAAAAATTTATTTCCAATGTGGGACTTGAATAGTAAAAAAACATGTTTCTTTCCAATGTGATAGTTCAACAAATTTTTTATTTTACACAATAACATACTATATGTTCCAACATTAACTCAATATACTACATACAAGATCATGAATAACAACAATAATATAAGTAACTAGACCTTCAACTAAATTACAACCCAAACAATTTGGTCGACAAAGTTATCAACTTTCATATTAGCTGACTATGATTCCATTTAGTAAAATTAAACTATAAGCTAACTGATAGCTGAAAAGTTGACTTATAGATGAAAATTTAGCTGATATGATAACTTATAGCTGAAAAACTTATTAATTGAAATTAAGATATTTTGATAAATTTTGCTTTTAACAATATAAAATGACATAAAAGGACATGATTATTTAATTTAAAATAACAAAAAATGTGACATTTTTATTCAATCTTCTCCCTAATATTTTAGTCGATCAATCTTTTTGGTACTCAATCAATTTTCCTACTTCACTTTATTTCCTATATTTTCTTCTTCTTCATGTCGTTAGTTAGTTGATGTTATCTTATAGTTTTCATCTTTCTCCCAGAATTCTACTCCTCCTAATATGATTGCTCAATTCACTTGACACGTCTCTCATTTTTACTAATTTATTTATTTTACTATACTTCTCTCATTTATAACCTTTGCGGTAGAAAATCCAAAAATTGTACCAAAGCTCTGAAATTAAAATAAAAAAACCATGGAATTCATTTATATTTTTGAGTACATCAGTTTTTTTTTTCATTACAATATAAATATAAATTTGAAGAGTTCTCTAAACGTTTAATAAACCCCATGTATATAGAAAAGTAATCGTAAAAAAATATCATTTTACAAATTACAATTTAACCTCAAAAGTAAATTACCTTTATGAATTTCTTGTCAGATGATACATATTATGAGATCTTTTGGTAAGGAATTAAAGAAATTGAGTACAATCTATTCATGCATGACTTGGGTCAATATTGTGTTATGTGATATATTTTTGGCATAATGAAGTTAAATGTTTTGCTGTTAATTTTATTGGCAAGGATTGAAAGAATGAATATGTTATGTAGAAGTAATAGTACCACTTTGAAAAAAAAATCAAAAGTAATTGCACCGAGAGAGGAAGATACTTAAGACAGTGGGTGAATAATAAGTTAGTGGGACGTTTACGTTTTATTTATAAAAAATAATAAAATAAATTAATGAGGTTATAAATGAAAGAAAGTGTAAAAAAAACTATAAACTATAATCTCAAATGCTACTTGAAATAACATCTCATAATAAGTTATAAGCTTGTGGGTAAACTTGTTTACCAAATAGATTTCATTTAATCCAACAAATATATAAGCTAGCTTATTGACGTTACCAAACAATGCATATGTATTCCATAACGTTATTTATAAGGAAATAGATCTTCAAGCACATTTTAAACTTAATAAGCTAATATCTCGCTCAGTTAGTCGATTAAATGCATGTTACTTGTTAATATGTTATCTGCTTCCTATTATTAACAAAGTATGTCTTTATCTCCATTTTTGTCTCAAAAACTCACTATAATCTCATTTTTATTTTCATTTTCTCTCTCCATAACCAATTCCACTTCATCCCAAAAAGAGATAATAACAATGAGCATAGTCAGTTAAACAATATGGGGGCCTTATTCTAATATTAAAAATGAGGCTCCTAATAAAAAGAAGCACTAAAAGCAAAAAAAAAAAAATATAAATATAGTATGCAAAAAAATACAACTTTTGAGAATTGGGCACGAAAATATTACATTCTACCACTAGATCATTGTAAGACATCTAATAATTTATAAACATGAATAATATATAACTAACATTTTGGTTCCTTTAAATTTTATCCACGTGAGGCGGCTCAGCCTACACGAGCTATGGGTCGACCTTGACAATGAGAACAACATGGTGGACGTGTTTGAGAAGAATTACAACGAAAACAACAAGGTGAACGACAACACATACCAAGAGAATGATGGTGAGAAAACCAACAATAATGACAAGGTGGATGTCACTAAGAAAAATGGTGAGTAACGAGAGACAAATACTATTACTGACAGTGAGAGACGACTACATGGAGTAAGGTCAAAGACAGGTGAGGGTGAATTGGCGAAGATGAAGAGAAAACCAGATAATAGGACAAAGATTGAAAATGTTTTTGTTTTGTGAGTATATTTTGAGAGGGAATACGAAAAGATTATTATAATTTTCTTTTGAAGTTTTTGATAATGGGATAATATAGAGGATGTTCGTTAGATGAGATATTTTTGATATTTGGAAAAATTCAGGGGATGTTAGTTGTGTTTAGATTGAACTGAGGGAGGTTATTATAATTATATTATAATTTCCACCTAAATTTTTTATATTCTTCTCAATTTTGAAGTTGACAATTAAATATTTTTAATTACACTCAAAATTATTTATCTCTAGTCCCCATTTTAAAATAACGAACATAAAAACTTTAATGACAATTTTCTTTTTTTCATTAAATTATTTAATTTCCATGACAATTTTAGTAAAAAAAAAATATATAAACCTAATAATAATATAGAAGCTCATCCAAACCGTGTCTTTCAGTTTTCTTAGCTTATCTTTTTCATATAGTTTATGACCGAAAAAAACGTTTTAACTAATTTTGGTGCGTTGTTTCAACTCATTTATTAGTGTTGGTTCAACAAACAAACTCTCTAATAGATATTACTTGTCACAACAATATTTATACTTAATTGGATTAATGTTTGTTTGTTCTATTAATTAGTGGCCTTAAACATTTTGCCACTATGATACAAACTATTTTATGTATTATATATATATTTATAAAATTGGATTCTGTCATATTCTTCTAATCATATTCCTAGTAGGCTTAGAAAACAAGGGAATTAAAACAATTATCAAATGGATATTAAATTGAGTATTATCACATTAGCTTTGTTGCTATTGTTATTTGCTTCCAATGTCACAGCTCAACCTGGCGTTTTCAATATAAGAAAATATGGTGCACCTAATGGAGATATAACCAATGTAAGATCATATTCTAACAGCTCAAAAAATTAATATGGTTGATTACTTTTTATTATAAAAATTGTCATAAAAAATATTTACAATTTTTTTATTTAGGAAAAAAGAGAAATTATTATTAATTAAAGTCATAGTAATAATAATTTAAAAGTATCTTGGAGGACATTCAAACTTTTTTTTGTTGTTAAGGCTTTGAAAAATGCTTGGAAAGAAGCATGTGAATCAACAACTAGAAGCAAAGTTGTGGTTCCAAGTGGTAGATACAAGTTGCAACAAATAGATCTTGAAGGACCATGCAAGGCTCCTATTGAGGTTAAGGTGAATGGGATAATTGAAGCACCAAAAAACCCTTACCACCTTAATGGACAAGATCAATGGATTAGATTTCAATATATTAATTTCTTTACCTTATCCGGTAAGGGAACTTTTGATGGACAAGGTGAAATGGCTTGGAAGCAAAATGATTGTGGAAGAAATACCAATTGCAAAAGGCTTGCCATGGTAAGAAAAAAGTACTCATTTCCAAAATAATAATAAATAACAATCATAATTAATACCTAACAAAAGATAAAAAAATATTTATAGTCATTATTTTCTTAATTCATATAGCAAGTATAAAATTAGTTGTTTATTTGATCAATCAACCTAACAAATTGTGATTTTGTGGGAATTTTATTTAGAATTTCGGTTTTGCTTTCCTCAACAATTCAGTTATCAAGGACATAAACTCAAAAGACAGCAAATATTTTCATGCCAATGTTTTCGGTTGCAACAATGTGACATTTACAAACCTCAACATAAATGCACCTGAAAGTAGCCCAAACACAGATGGAATTCACATTGGAAAATCAACAAGAGTGAAAATTAGAAATTCCAAAATTGGCACTGGTGATGATTGCATATCTCTAGGTGATGGTAGTACACAAATTACAATTCAAAATGTGACATGTGGACCAGGACATGGTATTAGTGTTGGAAGCTTAGGAAAATATCCAAATGAAGAACCTGTTGTGGATCTTATGGTCAAAAATTGTACATTAAACAATACAGATAACGGTGTGAGGATTAAAACATGGCCTGGTACCTCAGTGATTTCTTTTGCATCTCATTTGCATTTTGAAGATATTGTAATGCTTAATGTTAGCAACCCTATTATTATTGACCAACAATATTGTCCATGGAATCAGTGCTCCAAAGAGGTATTTATTCAACTAAAACCCACTTTACTTTTCAATTCCATATGTCATAATGCATGCAATATATTTTTAAATCAATATATTTTTCAATGGAAAGAATGAAACAGAGTATTTTTTTTTATGTATTTTTCTATAGAAAATATATTTTAAATTAATTTTATTGATATATATATATATATATATATATATATATTATTTTGTAGATAAGTTTTTCATATGCATTCAATCATATTTTATAATAATGCTATATTTTTTAAAATTTCTTTACATTTATTTATGCGATGAAATGTAATTAAATGAATAAGTAAAAACAATATTTTACACTAACAAATTAAGAATGTACATTGCTTGTACTAAAATTTTCTCTTTAACTTTGATTCGCTAAATAAATCATAGACCTTTAAGTTATATATGATCTAATTAACTTCACATAAATCATTTCTTGTAATATAGTGTGTGTAGTCATTATATTAACTTTAATTATTTACACCAAAATGATAATTTTGATAAACCTAAAAGATGTTGATAAATTGTATCTAATGTTATTTTTTCTTCAATTGTTATAGAGTCCATCAAAAATAAAGATAAGAAAAGTGATCTTCAAAAATATTAGAGGAACTTCTGCAACTCAAGAAGGGGTTTCTCTAATTTGTAGCCGTGGTGTGCCATGTGAAGCTGTGGTACTCAGCGACATAAATCTAAGTTTCAATGGTTCTGAAGTAACTGCTAAATGTGCAAATATAAATCCCAAAATTCGAAGAAAAGCACCAATTTGTGCACTACCACATTTATAGATTGGGTCTCCTTCATTTTTACTACATCTAATTTTCTCCTAGCCAAGCTATCAAATCTTTGTAGTAAATCTGTACCGAAAATATATTTATATTGTTTTAAGTTTAACTCAATTTTGATTTAAGTCTTTTAAGTTTATTTTTTTATTCAATGTGGTCCTTTAAATTACATTATTTTTGTGTATGTAGTTCTTTATCTTAATTTTAACGATAATCAGTTCAATTAAAAACTTCTGATAATTTAAAACTCTACAAGATGTTGCATCAATATCTCTATGTTTCAAAATATATTCATCAAATATTATAAATGGTATATATTTCTTATTTTCTGCACAATAATTTAAACCCACGTATTGCTTTAAAAATAAAGTAATAAATATTTATCCACATAATCAATATATTTAACTTTCTTCATAAAGTACCTTGAACAATCAACTTGTTGTGATGTTTCAATTAGATCTTAACATAATAATAATTCGAGTAAATTGTTAAACTTAAAGAATTGCATGTGTAATTTAATATATCTTAAAAGACTAAATCCAAAATATAAAAATAAAAAAACCAAAACAAAAATTGAATTAAACTTAGAAGTCAAAAAATCTATTTTTTCTTCTTTCTAGATCAATCTTATGCAGCAATTGGTAAGATAGATTACGCTATGCATTTATTTTTTCTTTTCTTCTAAAATCTCATTTCGTTCGGGCTATTTTATATACATGTGTAATTAATCCTTTAACATTTAGACTAATTTAGTATGTTCGTATGATTTGATTGAAATTTTAAAAAAATCTTATAATTTTATGTAATTCAAAAGCTTTCATTAAATTTTCTTCTATTGTAATTTTTTTGTTTGAATTGATTATGAAGCATAAGTTTATGATGTTGTCTCTGTTAATTTTTGGACCCAAACAAAAAATGTGACATTTTTATTCAATCTTCTCCCTAATATTTTAGTCGATCAATCTTTTTGGTACTCAATCAATTTTCCTACTTCACATTATTTCCTATATTTTCTTCTTCTTCATGTCGTTAGTTAGTTGATGTTATCTTATAGTTTTCATCTTTCTCCCCGACTTCTACTCCTCCTAATATGATTGCTCCATTCACTTGACACGTCTCTCATTTTTACTCATTTATTTATTTTATTATATTTCTCTCATTTATAACTTTTGTGGTAGAAAATCCAAAAATTGTACCAAAGCTCTGAAATTAAAATAAAAAAACCATGGAATTCATTTATATTTTTGAGTACATCAGTTTTTTTTTCATTACAATATAAATATAAATTTGAAGAGTTATCTAAACGTTTAATAAACCTCATGTATATAGAAAAGTAATCGTAAAAAATATCATTTTACAAATTACAATTTAACCTCAAAAGTAAATTAACTTTACGAATTTATTGTCAGATGAAAGATATTATGAGATATTTTGGTAAAGAATTAAAGAAATTGAGTCCAATCTATTCATGCATGACTTAGGTCAATATTGTGTTTTGTGATATATTAATGTAAAAAAAATAATTCACCAATTTCTCAAAAAAACATTTCACGCGGCCTTCACGTTACCCTTTACTAAAAAATCATTTCACGTCCTTATTAACCAAAAATCAGCCTTCATTTTCATTCTCTTCAACGCCGTCACGTGAAAAATTGTCAAAGTAATTTTCGTTCTTCAATGCAATGCCTTCATTCTATTTCAATCTCTAAATTTCTTTTTCCCTGTTTCTTCTCCTCTCAATTTGTTTCCCTATTTCATCTCAGAAATTGTCAAAGTGTTCAACTATTTACAAACGATTTACAATTTTGTTATTTGTAACACCCCGATTTTCAAAGCGAGGGTATATTTTTTTTTTCAAAAGAGATTAAAATAAAACAGAGAAACAAATAAGGAAATACCTTTGGATAAATATTTAAGTCAATATAATTGACACGCAGCGGATCCAAAGTATTTACACAACAACAAATGATACATGGAACTCATTCAAATAAGATGTCATACTGACAATATTAGTAAAGGTACAGTTTTCCAGTACAAAACAACGTAATCCAAAATAAAGACATTTGTTCCCTCTATGTCATCCTAATCTGATCATTCTACAAAAAAAAAACTATAGCTATACACCCTGAGCGATTTCCACGCGCTCTGTATGATCCTCCTAACATAGCTCCAGTCAAGCATTCCCATCCGTAGGGTACGAACCGGTAGGATCGTCCTGACTCTCATCTGAGGGCAAATCCCAGATTTCCACAATAGTTGTAAAGGATCACCAACCAAAATTAACAATTAACACATAACATTTAAGTTTTTAAATGCACAAATAACCTTTCCACTTAGCATGCACCTTAAAAGGGTTTTCCATATGCTCAAAGTTCATATAATGCTTACCAAATAAAAATGAAATCAAAATAAGTCTCAAAGTAATCAAGTAATGAACAACTGGCCAATCCACTGATGAACCAATTGAGCAATCGATTATCTAACTTAAAATAAGAATTTCCACTAAGCCAATCGATTTCCAAATCGATTTCCTGAAGGTTTCTAGTGAAATTTGAACTCTGGGCTTAATTCAATCGATTGGGAAATCAATTGAATGAATACCTGAGCCCCTGTATTAATACCAATCGATTTCCAAATCGATTTTGTCAGTTTTGCTGAGTTCTTGTATGGCCAAATCGATTTCTTAAATGGTTTTGAAAAATATATTATAAAATCGATTGGCAAATCGATTTTGTCAAATTAGCGAAGTCCCTGTAACTCATCCAATCGATTGGGAAATCGATTTCCCTGCATATTCTTCCAAAAATACATAAACTAACTCAATCACATTCATACACAACTCCAAATCTTAACACTTAGCAATTCCCACACATTCACCACGACATTATGAGCTTCAAAATCGTTTTGCAATCAAACATGCTATCACACAATTCCAAAACATAACTCTTAGTAAAATCAACACAATCACAATGACATCTCAAGTTCAAACACTCAATCATAAACTTGAATCAAACACACTTACACACAATTTGTTCCAAAACATAGCACTTAGTAATATCATCACAGTCATAAATTTGAATCAAACACACTTACACATGATTTCAAAACATAACACTTAGCAAAATCAACACAATCATAAATTTGAATCAAACACGACACGTGTGCCAAGCACCCTAATGCAATGCGTATATGCCAAAATGCATGGACTCGGAATTCTAAACCAAAACCCTCCTCGAAGGGCCATAAATCATAATTGTACCGCCTATCGCAGGACAAAGTACCAATTATCGAGGTGCCACCTATCACGGGTTTGCACGATTTACTAAAAAGCGTAAACCATAAATGTATTGCCTATCACGGGCCCGTACCGTTTACCAAGGTGCCACCTATCACGGGTCTGCATGGTTTACTAAAAAGAATGTAAATTGTAAATGTACCGCCTACCACAGGCCAAAGTACTATTTACTGAGGTGCCACCTATCACGGGTCTGCACAATTTACAAAAAAAACGTAAATCGTAAATGTACCGCCTATCACGGGCCAAAGTACTATTTACCAAGGTGCCACCTATCACGGGTCTGCACAATTTACAAAAATGTAAATCATAAATGTATCGCCTATCACAGGCCAAAGTACTATTTATCAAGGTGTCACCTATCACGGGTCTGCATGATTTACAAAAAGCATGAAAATGCATGAGCATATACTGATTCCGTCCACAACAATCGTTAAGCAAATGTAGATACTAAAAGATTCCCCATTTTTAATACTCGTTTAACTTAAACGAATTTCACAACACATTAAGTAAACAAGACATTAAGAGATTCCCCATTCTTAATACTCATTTAACTTAAATGATTTTCCAAAACAAACATTAAGTAAACAAGACATTAAGAGATTCCCATTCTTAATACTCTTTTAACTTAAACGATTTTCCAAAACAAACATTAAGTAAACAAGACATTAAGAGATTCCCCATTCTTAATACTCATTTAACTTAAACAATTTTCCAAAACAAACATTAAGTAAACAAGACATTAAGAGATTCCTCATTCTTAATACTCATTTAACTTAAACGATTTTCAAATCAAACATTAAGTAAACAAGACATTAAGAGATTCCCCATTCTTAATACTTATTTAACTTAAACGATTTTCACAAACACACATTAAGTAAACAAGACATTAAGAGATTCACCATTCTTAATACTCATTTAACTTAGTGGTTTTCAAATTCCACACAAAACAAACTCAAACTTACTATCAAATTCAATCCACGATTCACACCAAAACAAATCAATTCATTCCTCCACAAAATCCAACCATACATATATCAAATTTCATCAGTATTAATTAAGAACACGTCAATTACGACGAACACAAATCAACACAACATACCACTCAAACACATTCATTTACTCAAAACATACATAAATGAGTTAAATTCATTTTCCCCAGATCAAATCTTTAACCCTAACAAAGTTCTTTTCCACACAACCACAGATAAGTCCCTAGATGCAAACTAAAAGTTTGGAAGGAGCCCTTACCTTCACGTTAGCTTCCACGTTCGATTAAGGTACCGCGAGTAAATCCGGTAAAATCTCCGCTCGCAACACCGCTTCCAAAGTTGGTTCCCTAACACCGTAGAGTGGTAGTGAGCAACTTTCCCTTCTATCTCTTCGCGAAATGAAGCTTAGATCTAGATGAAACGGGGAGGTTTGTGTTTGACAGTTTTGAAATCCCTAACACTGTTTTCGAATTCGGGAAGAAGGAAGAAGCTGGGAATTTGATCTTTCTCACCCACTATCCTTGGGTTTCAATTCTCGGACTTAAAGGAAGCAAAGAAAACGAAAAATGGAGGAAGTAGGGAGGGAATCACGCGAGGCAGTGAGAGGAAGGAGATGGAAAATGCTTTCTTTATTTCCTTCTCTTTTCCTTTCTTTCTTTTTTCCTTCCTTTCTATTTCTTTTCTTTCTATTTCCTTCATTTCCTTTTCTTTATATATATATATATATATTATAATTAACAAATATCTCAAAATATCTCGTTATTTGTTAAATTACCATTTCACCTATAACGCATTAAATTCTTCGTAAGAGATTCACCGCAGTTAATTTAATTTATTCATCGACGAGTAATTCTAATCGGTCATCAAAACATCTTTTAGGTCATTTAAACTCTCAAAATATTAATAACTTGACTAAAAAGCCTCTGAGTTCAATACCAAAATCCACTAAAATACATAAAGTATAATTTAAAATTATGGGTGTTACATTATTCAAACTCATTGATTCATATTCAAATTTAGATTTAGATTCAAATTCAGATTCAGATTCAGCAAGATTCACGAGTAAGTGAATTTTTTTTTTCCGTTTTTAGCAATTGTTTTTCCTTTGTTAGCAATTTAGGGATTCAGCGTTTTATATTTTAAAATTAATTTGAGGTTCATCTATTTTCATTTTCACACTCAAAATGAAGTGTTTTTCGATTGAATGCTGGTGAATAACTTTTTGAGTCACGAGTAAGATGTTGATTTTTTGTTTTACTGGCATTTTATATTCCTTATTAATCATATTCCTTTCGAACGGTGGAGTTTGTAGTAGCATTTGCTTGACTGTGGACAAGGATTTGATAATGCGAGTGGTGGATTGACAATTTGATTTCTTGTTATTTCAAACTTTTGATTTCTAATTTTGAAATTGTGAAGTCATATTGTTTGTTGTTGTTGGATACTTATAATTTTATTCTTGGTAAAGGCAGATCGAAACATGGTAAAACTGTAGAATGGACATCGAAAGATCTGCTTAAGGGTCTAGAAGAGTTTGTTGGATACTTATTTCACACCTATTTTTTTCTATTACACAAAATAGGTTACTGGATTTAGTTCACGGCGATCACTTGTGTTTAAATTAAGTTCCGGTAACTTGTAATTGAAAAAAAATGAAACAATGGTGAAACTAGCACCAATGTTTTATTAATCTATGAAATGTTTTCAAATGGAGGAAAATAATAATCATTTTATCATCTCATCGGCTCAAGCTATTAGCATTTGTTGCAGTCAGCAATCCCCGCATTCATAAAGTCAATGTGTCGGTAGCCACTGAATTGAAATCGATGGCCCAAATTTTAAACTCGATATTTCAGTTTTTTTTAAAAAAAATCAAAATCTACATTGACATCTAGATCATTCAATCTCGAACCGTCGACCACTAACATGCTGGCTGCAGTAAATCCAAATCTAATAACTTACAAACCACTTACATTTGCCTATAGAAAATGTGTCATTCATTTAATGCCTCAAAGAAGTTTATAAAACCCTTAGTCAAGGAATCAACATCATATATATGCAATTATAAGATAAAAGGGTTTATCATTTTTTTCCCAGCTTAAATGATGTGGGACATGAGCAGGAATAGGATTATAAGAACTCATATTTGACCTGTAGCTGAAACAGGAAATGCAGTTAACTCATAGAATTATAACATACACAATTGTTTTGTATATGATAATTAGATTAGGAGTATCGTGTTTGTGACTTAGATGATGCAATCTTGATATCCTGAAATTTACACTTTCTTATACAGCATACCTTGTTTTGAACAATTTTCCTAGATCATGGTTCTCTTATAGGTTCAGTGAGATACCACTTGATGCAGTTATATTCCTCAAATAGTGTTTCCACTGATCATTGCTTCTATAATTGCAATTTCCTTGTTGGATTGTTATTTTGATTTGTGACAAACATGAATATTTGTTTCAATCTCTCCTCTTCTAGAAAACTTATTTTTTGTCAATTTCTTGTGCTCCATGGTATTCTTCAATGTTTTTCTGACTATGATACTGATTTTTGTACAGTATGGGGAGTGTTTGTACAGTTTGATGGATAACTGTTTGTAGTAACTCATACACTAGTTTGTTATATTTGTCACTGCTTGTTTGATAAATTTCCATATTGATTTTACTCCAACTAAAGACAAATAGATGTTGGTCACTATTTTTTTCTTACATTATTTTTTTACCATTTTTTCTTTATATTTAAGTTATATTTATTAACTTTTAGTGTTATTTCATTCAATTTTTCAGTTTATTGCATTGAATTGAATGGATAAGAGTTGGATATCCTACAACCCTAACAACTCTCTTAATAAAGAGAAGTACATTAGAGGAGTTACTAATTTTCTTGATTTTGCATTTGCAAAATCAAATGACGGAAAAATTTTATGGCCTCTCAAGCAAATGTGTTCCATACTGGTTTTATTACCGGTTCCTGAAAGTGCATCCACTCTATTAGTATAATGTTCATTACAATTTGAACTAATCATTTCTAACAAGTAGAAAGAAAACAATAATAGGAAGGGGCAGAGTTCATTTCTAACAAATACCAAAATGAGTTTGGGCAATGTAATACTTGAATTTTATCCACAAAAGTAATAGATAGAATTTATTCAAATTGTCAAAATACTCTCAGTTCTGCTCATATTATCTATATTCTTTAGGCCACCATGCATGATCTTTTGTTTTTCTCAAAGTTGTCCGTTAAAGAATGCAAAGTTTCATGTTGTTAAATGTTGTAATTGGCTATGAAACTTTGTGTTAAATTTAGGAAGAACTAAAGAAGCATATGGTAGAGGAGGCAGAAAGCTCAAATAATCCTCAAACCACTCAAGATTCTACAAATTGGAAGAATGATATTTACCAAAAGTTAAAGGGTCTGAAAAAAGAGGATGTGTGCATTGTCTTTGCAAGATTGCTCAAAACGCAAGTTCTAGCTCTAACTCTCATGCTAACCATAGAGTTAAAACATTGGAGAATTTGCTTGGAAATCTTGTTTCGGTTCTCCAAGTACAGTTTTCTGAAGATCCACAAATTAATGAGGTTTTACAAGTTGTGGCTGAACAGGTATAATTTACGTCAAATGATAATTGATAACTCATGATTATTTTAATTATGTCACAAACATTTTGATTTTTTGTGGTTCTATTGAACAGGTGAACGGAGACAGCATTGGGTAGGATTTTGGGTTCCACATTTTGTTTTTTGAAACTCACTCGTGATCAAGTTCTCTCTCTTTACTTGATTTTGGTTTATCATCAAAATTTTGATTTTTCTTATTAAACGAGTTAATTTTGCTGTGATCTCTCTGAAATTTGATGCAGGAATTGAAATGGCAGCAAATTCTTCTAATAAATATCATCAAACAATGCCTAAGCAACCTCTTTTGTCATCTACCCCCTGTGTTTGCCCAAATTCTTTCAGGTCAGAACAAAATTCAATTTCAGCACTGCCATGAATGTTCTCTTGCCATATACCTCACTGGTTTGCATAAGTACATTTTTTTTCTTCATAAATACTATAATATTGTGCATATACAAATTAAGTAATTTGTGTGTTATTTGTAAGTAGTTAGTTTGGTTAGTGATTTAAAAAACGTGGAATGAATTTAAATATTAGTATAAACAAATTTGAAGTGAAATATTTTTTTAATTGTGTTTAAGTTTGTGTGTGTCTAAATCATGAACTGGCGAGCTTAGTAGTGTTAATTATTAGTTGAAAGTCATTTCTTGATTAAATTAGGCGATGTTATGATTGTTTGGTTTTTATAATTTTCGTTAATTATATATATCTTTTATAATTTTGGTTTATTAAATTTGAAATATTTCTCAAAAGCAAGTGTTGCAGTCAATTAATCCTTATTACAATTCCGACACGTCTTTAACTCTCATATGTACGTTTGAGATGCGTCTAAGGAATGTTTAAAGTTTAACGACATAAATTAAAAATTATATTTTCAAATTGACTGACAAATATTATACAAATTTCAGATGCCAATGTGTGTCGGACACTACGACACGACACATGTAATCTTAGTTTTGTCCGAGCTTCATATATTCTTAAGCATGTAGAGCTGAAACAATTTTAAAAGTTCACATAAGCTATAAAACAAAACTACTTGAGCCACAATATCAATTTTAAGAACTTTTTTTACAATTGCTAGCTAGGTATAACACTGCATCACCACACAAAAATGTGGACCCTGTAATATCGGTTTTATATATATAAGAAACTTAGAATGTGGCATCTTGATAGTTAGAATCAAGTATGGCATGCGTTTACTTTATTCTTTGGTATTCTATCAACCATCACTTGCCACCCAATCACATTCATCTATATCATTTAGTTACATCAACTTTGTATTTACTAAGATTGCGTTTTATTAAGTCTTTTTGTTGTGACACCTCAAATTTTATAATAAATTATTTTATTAATAAAATAAAATTTTAAACTATTAATTTGATGTCAAAGATATTTTAAAATATATATTGATTAATTTTTTTTATACGTAGTTTCTATGATATATTAATTTTATACATATTGAACAAAACGAGTAATATAAATAATAAATATTATATTTTAAATAAATTTTAAAAAAAAATTATATTTTAGTTACTCCTAACTATTTCTTACTTTAATTAATAGTATTATATATATAACTATTTTGAATATTTTAGAGTATTTATTATTACTGTAAAAGTGTTAAAATATATTTTAGATGTCAAAATGCGTTAACATGCATATAATAATAAGTTATGTCTATTTTATAAGTATTTAATTGATCTAGTGACTTATATAAAAGATTTGATGTTATATTCTTTTATTGTTATTTTAACTACTTTCATAGTATAATCAAATTTTAATTTGATATTTTAAAATATTATTTTAGTGGCAAATAAATAAATCAAAATAAGTATGTAATTAGTTGGTGTTGTAAATAAAATAAAATCTAGCAAAATGAGTTTAAAGAGTTAGGTTAATAATAACTATGTTAAAATAATAATTAAAATCAAATATAACCTATCCTAGTAAAGAAAATATCCATTCACTTCTCAAAGCCGTTCCATTGCAAATGCAATGCAGTAGAAAATGCAAACCATTAGAGAGAGATTGAAGTTAAATTGAAATTAAAGAGAAATTGCTATATATTTTTGATTTTTTGCCGTTTGGTGAATCCAATTTGCATTTGCAATGGTGTCTATGATGGATCAATACGAGATCATGGAGCAGATCGGTCGCGGTGCGTTCGGTGCTGCGATTCTCGTTAACCATAAATCGGAGGAGAAGAAATACGTGTTGAAGAAAATTAGGCTTGCAAGGAAAACTGAACTGTGCAGAAGATCTGCTCGTCAAGAGATGGCTCTTATTGCTCGAATTAAACACCCTTACATTGTAGAATTCAAGGAGACTTGAGTTGAGAAGGGTTGTTATGTTTTCATTGTTATTGGATACTGTGAAGGTGGAGACGTGGCTGCATTGATGGAAAAAATCAAATGGGGTTTATTTTCTTGAGGAGAAACTCTGCAAATTGGTTACTCAATTACTTTTGGCAGTAGAATACTTGCATTCAAATTTTGTATCCTTCTTACAAATGATCAAGATGTTCGACTAGGGGATTTGGGGCTTGCTAAGACACTAAAAGCCGATGATTTGATTTTTTTGAATTCGTTATTTTACACCGTTCTCCTTCACCGTAAACCCGATTTTAGTGAAACCAACGCCAAAACGACCATGTGAAAAATGTCTATGTTATCAACCGATTGGTTTTTTGATTCATGTTAGATCAATTAAAGGACAAAGAGTCAAAGAACAAAGATTATTTGCTCGTGGAATCGTATTCGTGTGTGAAAGCGTCGAAATAAGGTAAGGGGTGAGATAGCGTTTGAATTTATGAGTATAATATATTATGAAATGAACGGGAAAACTATATTTCTCAACGATTCATCCGAGGCTCGCTGCGTACGGAAGTAACTGTTTGAGTGATAAATTAATTAATGTTAAAATATGGGAATTGTGAGATTAAAATATAAAATAGAAATATTTATAAGGTGTTGATTGATTTAACTTCATTAAATGTGTGGTATTGGATATTATGATGATGTTTGATTTATTTTTATTAAATGTGTGATATTTGATATTATTGTGATATTAGATGTTGAATGAATTTTATGTATATGTTTGATTAGACGTGTTTATGTGATCTGATAATAAAAAGTGAATTTATGTGATTATAATGATGTATAATTAATAGTAACGATGTTATAAATTTGTGACAAGTCTATGTGATGATGTATGCTTGATGATAGTGATGCTATAAATTTGTGATGAGTTTATGTGATGAGATATGAGTAATGATAGTGATGTTATGAATTTGTGATGAAAATATTGAAGTAACCCCATAGTTGGTGAAATAATTGTGATTTCAATTTGTGTTTGAGATGACGGTCTTAATGGAGTATCATAGGCCAACGAGGGAAGAAAATAAATATTGAAAAAATTGTGAAGTAAATATTATTTTGTCATCATATAGGTAGGGTCTGACAAGCCTAGTGTTCCCGGGGAAGTACAACTGAAGGAGTCTGATTGTGGCGGTCTGCTGTCGAGCCTTAAGGCAAAAATGTTAGACCTTTGAGGTATTCGGATGGAGAATTCTTAAGTGACTTGGAGGTAGCACTCCAAATGTCAGGAGCTACCACGCAACACAAGTTTACCTCGACTGTCACGTATATGTGTCTCAGGTTGAATTGAGGGGCTCTATGAGGACAAGACCAATTTGAATTGTCCGTCCACCGGGATGGTGGCATAGCATCAAGCCTCCTAACCAAGTACTTCAGAGTTAGAACGGTATCACATTGTGAAGTAGAGTCTAAGTTCATGCATAGCATTGCATTTTATTGTAATTGTTTTGTTGTTATTAATATGTATCGTGTATGGTGATAATTCCTCTTAGATAGTTTGATGTTACAATGAAATCTATTGATTTTCCCTTAGTGATTTTGACTTTTGAATGTGATATTTTCTTGATGGAATATTTGTGTAATAATACGGTCGTATTATTATTGTTTGTGTGTTTTTCTTACTTGTATTATATTGTCATCATGATTTCGAAACTCACCTCCTTCGTTGTTTGTGTTTGACTGGTTGGGTCATGCGTTTGCGAAATCGCAGTTATTACAGGTTTATAAGTTTGGATGTTCAAGTTTGGGAGGAATTCCGCTCTGATAAATGATATCGACAATAAGGGTTTTAATTTGTATTTTGCTTATTTAATTTGAATCGAATTTTTGTATGAAAATCTTAAAAGTACTAGTAAGTTTTTAGAATTAAATCAAGTAATTATACTTAAATCAAGCTTATCGAGATTGCACTATTTTAATGAATAAAATAAGTTTAAAGTGTTTTTATTTTTATTTTTGAGAAACGTGATATCCTAAATTAAATATAAAGTTTTTATTTTCTTAAAAATGTATTTTTATTTATCCGTTACAAATTTTGTAGGAATATAATATAAATTATTTTTTATATATATATATATATATATTATTTTGAGATTTAGGGTGTCACATTTGTTGTATTCATGCTTTTTTTTTACGAATTACTTTTAATTAATATAGATGCATGAATAAATGCACAAGAACAAAATAATTAATTAGAGAGTTCGACTAATTGGATTTATGATAGAAATAAAAAGAAATTACTAATAGTACAATAACAGAAAACAAGATATAACAGTATCAATGAAGTAAATAAATATGTATATTAATAGTAAATGACAACAAGAGCAGTGAACCAATATGTCTATTAATAGTATAATTTCAAAGTCTAGCTCCTCAGTAGAGAATAACTATTCTCTTAAAACACTAATAAGCTAATGATTACTTTCCTTCCCCGTGCCCTCACGTCCCCTTTGTACATATACCCCCCCCCCCCCCCCCCCCCCCCCCCGTAACAGAATCACACGGGGCCTACTGCCACCGCATTAACCAACTTCTCATTCTCTCTCTTGACCCACTTTCTTTCTCTTAAAATAAACTTTTCATATGACACACCTCTTTGCAACTAGCCTACCTCTGGCTCAGGTCCGTTATTCAGGTTCCTATCAATCTACCTGTTATAGCTTTCTCTTAAGCAATGAATTAGGGTTACCAAAATTTAAAGTTTGATTTAAATATATAGTCGTGTTTACAAATTTAACATTGAATTTATCAGTAATATGAGCTATACTCAAAAAAATTAAATGTCTTAGCCTAATTAGGTCTTCTTTTATTTCTAAAACTTTTAAACAGCCCACTCAATAGACAATCAAAGACACTACATTAATATTTTTATTTTTATATGTATCTTTTTTTAAGTTTTAAATTGCACTTGTAGTCGTGATGCGATCCTCCACATTTCAATGTCTATATTGTGTCGAATGAGAAATTCTAGGCACTTACATTGACAAGTGATTAAAATTTATTCTATATGCATAAGATAGATAAAAGTACATCTCTTCACAAAATTATATACTAACAAATTATTTTGAAAAAATTGTCGTCCTAATGACACACGGTAGAATTTAACACCTTATAATTGAATTGTTTTTATTTTAATTAATTCGTTGTAAAGATCTCGTGGAAGCGCACGTAAATAACATAACATAAAAAGATTAAAAAATTTCCAACGTTCATTATGCAGGAAATTATAGATAATATAAGATTACCATAATTTTAAGTTCCTAATAGTATCTTGATTATAGGAATGTAATTATGTAATGCAAATAATTAATAAGTAACCGACCAATTCTCAATAATTATTTGCATGTTCCATTAGATTCTTCAATAATGTTTCTTATATTTCTTATATGATGTGTTTCTTCAATACTCAATAGTACATTACTCAATGATTTCATTGATTTGTACCTTACCGGCCTCAGCATTTTTTATGTAATCATACAGAAAATTAAGATCTTTGCTTCAATAGCAATTCAAAGTTTTCATTCTAAATTCTATAGAAAAAATCAAATCAACGAAGAATAAGAAGATAAAAAAGAAAACCCCCATCAGGCAGACAAACCATATGCCTATAACCTTATAATGAGCTTCTAGGGTACCCTAAAAGAAATTAGGGTTACATTGTAATTGTCTTTTTAATCGATAAGTGAATTATATCATTCTTTTGAATCAACAAATTATATGTAATTAGATCTTTATCCGCGCTTTGCACATAAATATATTATATATTAAACTAAGATTGAATTGTATTTAAACTTTATAAATATTATTATTTGAATTTAGAAGCAAAGATAATTAGTAGATTATAATTGTTATATTAGAAGTAGACAAATTCTACAATGCACAAGTTAGGTAAGTCGTCTATCTTGGATAAACTTTTATCAATTATTGGATTATAAGAGATATAAGGTGATGTTACTTATACACATTAGACAAAAACTTAAAAATAATTGTCTTTAGTATATGTTTATTGTAAATTTATATACCTTTGCCGGTTTGTTCAAA
>JBBPBT010000850.1:21774126-21787064 GCA_037974875.1 Cicer bijugum | reverse complement strand
ATGGGTTTTGTTTGAAAATTTTGATGATTTTTTGAATTTTTGTAAAAAAAAAAAAGGATAACATTGTTAACATTTTAAAACATAAAAGATCAAATTGTCACTTAAAATTAAAATAAAGGACCAAATCGAAAAAAACAAATAAATGACTAAAACAGTTAACTGAAATTAAGTTAATGAACCACATGTGGTATTTAGCCTAAACAAAATTTAAACTTTTGATCATGTATAATATTTACGACTTTATCTTTATATAAAGTTAGTAGATAACATGGTAACTTTTCAAGTTTGGCATGGGCTTTCACAAATTTTGTTCTTGAATCCATTGTACATTAGAGCTAGTGGGCCGAGTCTAATAAATGAATGATATCTTTTAGGTCTATCTTTTTCCCACTCTTAAAATTAGATCGAGAATGTAATATTGAAAAAAATATATAATTTTCTTTTGTTTAGTTTAATTGTAATTTTGATCCCCTGTTTTATTTGAATTGCGAAATTAGTCTCTTCATTTTATTTCTTCCTAGTTTAGATCTCCAAACAGAATTTTAGTCCAAAATTTGATAAGATTTCATTTTTTTTTTAATTTATTTAAATCACATCATACCTCAAGATGTTGTGATACAACAATTGTACCTGAAATCTATGACCATAATCGGTATAATGCAATTTTAAAAAAAAAAAATGATATTTCATCAAATTTTAAATCAAAATTCAGTTTTGAGTTAAAAATCGGGGAGAAATAAAATGGTATGACTACTTTCACAATTAAGTCTTTTCGTTTAGAAGTAATCAAATTTTCTAATATATATGTGGTTTTCTATAAACGTGTAACGGTAAAGTTTGAGTTAATATTTTTTCTATTTTTAAAAAATTAAGAACTCCTATTGGAAAATATAGTAGCTCTATTTTTAAAAATATTAGTGACACCCAATTTTTTAAAAGTGGATCTCGCCAAAATTTAACTTGAGTGGTAAAGTTGGGCCCTAACTTGTCTCCCCATTAAATTTCTAAAATTAAATTAAATTTTCTATTAAACATTTGTAGAAAAATAATTAGACCAGATACAACCAGTAGTAAACTTTTAGCAAATTTGTTCCGTGAATCATAAGAAAGAAATTTGACCATTAAACAATGTTATGGCCTATGGTTTGCAAAGTCAAACACAAACCCATTAACCGACTTTCATATACTTTTCCCACTTTTATAATTTGAATTACATTTTTCAATTCATTCAGCAACTACTACATAATTTCTCGAGTCATAAAGTCTAAAAAGACAATTTTTTTTGACAAATTCAATAAATTCTTATTGAAATATATCGAAACAATTATTCTCTGATATTATATTACAATTTTAAATTCAAATAATATTAATAATTAAAATTATTTAATTATATTAAAAATTACGTAAACTTATATAATTAATTATATAAACAACTAACGAGTTTGAAATAACTAAATAATCAATTTAACTAATAAGTCAAAAGAGATGGTGCTGGTATAAATAGTCCATTTGATATAGCATGACATTGAATTTAAGCCTCAAATTTTAGATCGATCCATAAATATAACTTTCGGTGACATTATTGCTGTGCATAAATAGTGAGTCCCCTTTCTATAGAAAACTCACCTAGACCCATCTAAAAGTAAAACCACCCTATCTTCTTAATTTTCTTGTAAGATGTTTTTTAGCTAAATTAAATTGTAATTAATTTATTTTTGTCAAAAAAAAAAACAATTGTTAATTTTATGGCAACTTAATGATTATTGATGGCAGGCATATACTCAATAAATGTGGATTATTATCAACAAAAGGTGACTGTATGGGGAATTTGTAACAAATATGATGTGCTACAAAATGTAAGAAGAAAGAGAAACGAGGCTTGTTTTTGGAACCAAGAAGAAAATGTTGTATTAGAGGATTCACAAGCACCTTCAGATTCACCAATTTCATTACCAACTTTTCCTCACAAAGTTTTTAAGCCTTCTTTATCTTTAACTAAGGTTCGGTCTCTAAGTTTGAAGGCATGGAAGAAGGTATTCACTAGATCATACTCTTTCTAAAATGAACAAATGGAAGAGATTAATTAATTTATAATAACTTGAGTAATTTTCATTTTCATCCTTAAATGTGTGATGTTGGGAGAGTAGTTCTTGATAGTAGCAAATTTATAAAATATATCTAAATGTGTCTTTTTTTAATTATTTTGATCCTCAAATATATTTTTAAATAATTAGTTTTAAGTATCGAATGTGTCTTTTGTCGGTCAAATTACTTCATAAAATTATTTGCAAAATAAATTCATATTAATGCATTTAGAATTTTATTATATTCAAAAAATCATTTATAATAACATAATTTCACACGTTTAAATATGAGGGTAAATGTTTGAATGATTGTGTTGTATATATTTTCTTCTTCTAGCATTTGGTTTTTCTACCATCCTTTGCATTGTTCCTTCTTACATGTAATGCAATTTGGCTTTCTTAATAATGTTGGTATCACAACACTATGATGGTGCCTCAACGTTAACAAATTACAACTAGTCTATGCTATAAATATCAAGCACTTATTATGCTTTATTTGGATTATTCTTGTTTTAGACAATTTGTGATCACTTGAAGGTACATTTTGTTCTACTGCTTTTACCAATACCATTGTCCTATGTTATAGTGGGCCTTTCTGGGAGATCTATATCGCCTAAATATTCACCCCTTTTCCAAGTTTTTTTTTCAGATAACATAATTTGCTAGACAACTATGACCACCGTTTTATTATTGGCCTTCCATTTTTTACATAATCACGTTCCATTTGAATTTCTATTATAACACAATGGTCATAATTGAACGCAATATATTTTATCATTGAATTGGACCAATTGTACCTACGTTTTCAACGGTAAAACGTCTGTAGTATTTTTTTTACTAGTTTAAATGTAGGATTTAAATATTGCAATTTGTGTTTAAATAATATGTTTTATTATATAAAGTTATTTTAAATCACTCGAGTGACATGCACATTCATTAGAAAATTACAAGTTATACACAATAAAATACTCTGAATCATTACAATTAAAGATCTCAGTTATTGGATTAAGATTAAACAATTTATATTTTAATTTCATCAAATCAAAATTTAAGTAAGACTCAAAATAAAATATCAAATTCCGATCCAATGACCTAAATATATA
Source organism: Cicer bijugum (assembly GCA_037974875.1). Classification (NCBI taxonomy): domain Eukaryota; kingdom Viridiplantae; phylum Streptophyta; class Magnoliopsida; order Fabales; family Fabaceae; genus Cicer; species Cicer bijugum. Next base: position 21,783,877 of record JBBPBT010000850.1, on the reverse strand, counting down.
ATTTGACTACATTTAATGTAAATTCAACGTCACATTATCAAATTATATTTTAAATTCAATTTAGTAATGTCAAAATACAATCTTCATCCAACAATTAAGTCATTTCAATACTTCTAAGTGACCCAAAGAATCCAAATTCATTACATTCCTTACATGCATAAGCAATCTTTTAGATTCATGAATATCTCTACCACGAAAAATAAATCAATTATCTTGGATTGGATATTTGATGAGTTCACATCTGCCAAACCCATGTGTAAGGCAAACACATGAGCTGACTGAATCATATTTTAAAAAAGAAAATGCGGAAATTAGCCAAAAAGCCTCACAAACAAGCCTGATAATCCAAAACATGCATCTACCAAACCTCGTGTTCCCAACTTACAACCTACTCCAGAATTCTTCAATACTATTTTTTTCCAATTAAATAAACCAGCTCAGCTCCTCAAAAGCTATATGATTAGACCACACAATTAATGTCATACATAAATGTCATTCATTTCATTAAATTCTACATCCCCATCATGATTATAAACAGTGTGTGAATCTAAATCTAAGTTTTTTTTTTTTAGAATTGAATTTCACTCAAACTGATTTCAACCGTTCGATCTAAGATGAACGGTTGAGGTTTAATATTGTGTAAAACTATCAACATTAATATAAATTTATCAAAATCGTTGGATTGCATTTTAACATCCGAGATTCATTATTGTGTGGAACTGTGAGGATGTGCAACTGCAGCAAATCTAAATATCTAATTAATTGAAAAAGAAAATTCTTGATAATCTAATTTTTTTTAACAAATTCGAAATTATATTATCTGATCTCTCATCAGTTCAAATTTTCCTCAAATTTGAAGTTTGAACCTTTTTTTTTTTTAATTTCAAATTTGATATTCTAATCAATTTGTCTTACCTAAAATTTAGTAATTAGTTGAATTGAGTGTCTTTTGAAGCATAAATAAATAAAGTCAAATTATTGATTGAATCTTATTATATAATCATTGTGGTAATTACCAAGTAAAAATAAGGTAATTATTTTGTACCTAAAAATTCATTATACACACCAGAAAGTGCCACAACTCTAATCCTTTTTGCCAACCTCTTATATTATGCTTTTGTGGGACATAACATAAACTTTTCAACCCCACCATTCAAAACCAATTGCCACAAGCCACACATTGTAAATAACTTATAACTAGCAAACAAATCAAAAAACATAAGAGTCTTATTATTTATATAGTACCCTTTCCCTTACCCTTTAGACTCATCTCTCTATATAAGAAGTTCTAAGTCTTCAAAACAAGAAGGAGAAGAAAAAGATGATAATGGTGGTGATTATGACGGAGATGTTCGGCGAGTATACGGCTGCGTTGACAAGGGTGACAGAACGATTTCTTTCACGAAGTGGCATGAGTTTTGATGGTTTTAGAAGTAGGAATCTTCGCTTTGTTTCCTCAAATTCTTCTTCTTTTTCTTCGGAATCAACTTCTTTTCTTGTTTACTTCTAATCAATTTTGTTAGGAAAAGAAACAAAGTTTTTTTTCTTTTCCTTTATGTTTAAGGATATATATTTATCTTTGTATAATAAACTGATGAATGTTGAAACGAAGAGTATTTCTTTGGTGGATTAGGCCTTGTTAGACTCGTGCATTTGATGTGTAATTGTGACACAGATTTTGTTATAGAGAATTATACTGCTTATATAGTTTTTATTATTTTTCATTGATTTCATTTTCAAATTTTCCCTTACCTTAAATTTATTTAAAATGTGATATTGCATAAAAAATAGTATTATTGGAAAAATAAGCATGAATCATGCAAAGTTTTCAAATTATCCAGAAAAACAAAAATAAAATAAGAATGGGCTTTCAAGGTTTAGACCAAATTGACCAATGCATAAGGTTGAATTTGAAATTGAACTTACTTTTAGGTTATCAAAATCTTCACAAACTAAACTTGTTCTTCATTTTGGATCTCTCATATTCATACTTTGACTGCTTGTTTTTGTCCTTTTTTCCTTGAGATAATTCTCTTCTTCTAGCTAATATGATAATTTAGCTGCAAAAATTAGAGTGAAACCCATTTTTTTACTATAGCATATGCTACATCAATGCTTATTTTAGTTATATTTAGTATTTTCGATACATATGTAAATCTCCAACTATATATCTTTGTTATGTGGTTTTAAAATGGCGATCTGTAACAATAATTATGACTATAATATAAAAGGTTTTAGAAATTTCAACAACAACATTACAACTCTATCGACCATATTTTGTAATATCACTGTAATTACAACTACAATTTAAAAGTACAATTGTTTTCCTCTCTCAAACTCGTTGCACCATCTATCTCCCTTTATTGCCTAGACATTCTCTCCTATCAACAAAATATCATATTTTTTATAAATTAACAAAATATTCTTAGATACCAGCAGCATACATAAAGGGGAAGAAAAAACCATAAAGTTTCTTGTTGTATATATGGATAATGTACTTTAAATATATATATCTTTCTTTTTTTATTTTGCTAATTTGAACATATATCTATCTAATGAAGAATAATTACATGAATTTTGTAGACAACAAAACCTAAACAATTATTATTATTATTATTATTATTAATAGAAAGTCAATTATAGATGGTGTTGAAAATAAGACATTATCATCCATTACATTATTTATCAACATGTCAATTTCTACGATATCTTATCTTTATTCTTGGAATTATTGGAAATGGAAAGGACATACCCTTGTTACGGTTCATGTGCTTTTGCAGAAAAGTGAAGCATAGTAACCGCAATCATACAATATATACCCCATGTGTTTCATGATATAAGCAAAATTAAAGCCGTCTTAAATTATTTAAATCATTTTTTAATCTTAAAAATTTAATTTTTTAATAAAAAAATTATAAATTAAATAAAATAATGAAGAAAATTCTAGTAATAAATATTGATAAATATAATTAATATTTTAAGACACTCAAAATTTTGAAATATAATTAATATATTTCAAAACCTTTAAAATTTTAAAATACCTGTACATTGACCCAACCTACACGAATTATGAGTCTATCCTTAATAAAAAAAATAAAAAAGTTGACTCATTTTTGCTTATGACACGACCCAGAGCGATTATATCATATGAAAATCTAAGAGCCGCATAACAATATTCAATTATTAACTGGTGTCCCTGTCAATGACTTTAATTTGTATCAAGCATGTAAAAAGTAAAAACCGAAAAACATTATTAATTCAAGTTATTTTCAATAACGATCATGATGAATGAATTACAAAGTAAAATTAATTTTATTTATTTGAAATGAAATAGAGTTAAATGCATAAATTATTTTTCTTTTATATAAAGGTAACTTTTATAAAATATCTTCGTTTAATTTAACTTTTTGTATTTTTAATAAACCAATTTATTAGTCATCAATAGTAATTTAGACGATAAATTTAATTTTTTTATTGAAATTGTTTTAATTAAATATGACAATAAAATAAAATTAATATGCATAATTTTTTTAATTTTATTTATATTTCATTGTAGGGTTTATAGCTAATCAAAATTTCATCATTTTAATTTGGTACCACTAGCTAGTTATCCTGTTAATTCAAGTGAAAGTCCACTAACCGATTAACACATTCTTAAAAGCTTCTTTTACATTGATTAGTAGGATTTTCCCACTGTTTATTATCTTGTCATCTACTAATCTAAACAAATATCCTTATTTTGAAACTTATCCCTTCTTTCTTTTCATCATCTAGAACTGTTTGATAAAATCCAACCAAAGAACTCAATGATAGACGTTTATATTAGACTAAACGCAAGTAAATAAATTATTTGAATTTCACATTTTTACTCAAAATTGTACGATATTAAGTATATTTATTATTTCATTTGTATCTTGTTAAACACATATTTTCATTAAATATAAGGCTTTTTACTTATATTTGATATTCTAATACCTTAAGTAAGAGTCTTTTCATTTATCACTTATTTTATCACTTATTTATCACTTATTTTATGTTTGAAAGTTGTTGAATCCTGAACGTACAACTGAAGTTCATTAAATTAATTATTTTTTGTGGAACTTGAATTCAAAAATTACCACCTACAGTCAATATCAATAATAATATAAATAAAGGAGAAAAAAAATCATAAATCGAACACCGTAAATTTAACATAGAAAGCTGTTTCAAAGCAAAGGTAAAAATCATGAGTCATCGAGACAAAAAAAATAACTTCATCATATCAAATAATGAGTATAACAAAAAGTTTATCTAGTAACATTAGATAACAACAATCATCACCCTATGTATAAAAAATCTCTTTCACTCTTGGTTGCTAGTATGTTATTTCACTGCCTCTCAATTTTCACGCACCACTATTGTTATTGTTGCTAATTATTTGATTAGCTTTTATATAACAGAGATTACACCAACCACGTGTGGGCTAAGCTCATCTCACACACACACATAATCTTTCTTTTTTCTTTCTTTTAATTGGTCACTTGGGGAGGGATCTACCCAATAGAAGCACAATCATCCACACACACTTGTATTGTTATTGACTCACATACCAAATGGACATGTTGTTTGGCCACCACAATGTTACAACGATTTTCAATACAAAAAATTTGTCACCGTTAGTCAAATTATGGACTCTAATGACTGATATTAGGATTGGATTATGAGGGAAGCCTAAAACACTAAAGAGACAACTTCATTGGACTAAAAGCAGCAACATAAGTGGCTTAAACATCATATCTCCATCTAAATCTTAATGCATTTAATATATGAATAGGCTCATTTATATGTTGTTAGGGCCTACATTTTCATTCAATGAGAAATTTTATATGCACATTTGATACTATGACACCGGAACCTAAATATTGACAAATTGGAATTAATTAAATGCAATTAAAATATTATGTAATCACTTAGATTAGCACATCTCAATTGTTAGATTGAGATCATAAAATTTAGATTATATGCTATTAAAATCATCTCTCGTTGTAGTTAGCACATCACAACCAGTAGATCAAGAACAAATGATTCATATATATTTTGAGTTTTATTTAAAACCTAATTCGGTGAATTCATTATATATGTCAATTGATCTCGATGCAAGACAATTCAGATCCAAAGTTGACTCAGGTTCTTTTTGAGAGTTTGAAGGGAAAATAATAAGAGAGCTTTGAGAGTGAAGACGAGAGGAAGACATAAAGAAATATCTCATCTTATTTGAGAGAGTGCTTTGGAGATAATGATAATGATAAACATAATGTTTATGATTAATCTATTTTTAATTTTTAGAGTATTATAAAATTATGGAAATGATTGAGAAGAAATTAAAAATAAAAATAAAAATAAAAAATTAACCATTCTAAATGCCTCCATTTTGAGTTCTCATGTTACAACATTTTGTTTTGTGAAAGAAAAAAAAAAACTCATTATAGTTGAAGGAAATGCTTCATTTGTTCCGTTTTTCAAAGTCTTCCACTCCCTAATTTTCTAAACTCTAAAAATGGAGTCTTAATCTCATTATGTCCCACTCTTCCATAGATTGAGAAGTTGACTACATTAAAAGGACCAAAATTTCTTAGCAACACATGTACTATCACATGTTTTGGGCCCGAAACAAAAATACTACAAGCAAAGCACTTAGACTCCTGAACATTATATATATATATATATACTACTATACATTCATGACCCACTATCACTTATAATTATTTTGTGTACATATATTGTACATATTTAAAATTAAAATTATTGATCAACATATGGTATGCATAGTTGATCATGTATTTCATTTCTCATCATGCGTATGGAAGAGTATCCGTTGAAAAATGTTGACCATTTAGAAAAAGAATATTAAAAGTACTGAACACCAACCATTGTTTCGACATGAGACATGTACAAGTGTCAACTTATATGATTGTTTGGATGGGGAAAGCAAGCTCCCCAATCTATTGTAATTTGAGTTAAAAAAATAATAAACATAGAGAAATTTAAATAGCACAGTTACAACACAACAAGAATATATTAAGAAAATTTTAAAATCTAAAAAAGAATCATGACAATTGCTAGTGATATTTAGATAATAACTAAATTTTTTCTACAACACAAACCTTTATCCAATACTCTTGGTCTCCAGTACATTTATCCTCAAAAAAAATAATATTTGAATTACATTTTACAATATTCTAACACAAGATAATAAAAAATCAGATGTAATAACTTGGATCATATATATATATATATATAACTTTGACATCTTTCCTTTTTTATAATATTAGACAATATGAGATTATTTCAACATGTATTATTTTAATCAATTCTAGAAAAGACCACTTAAGTGCAAAATCTTTCTTCGGCTGACCGTTTTCAAACAACACATTTCTAGTATCACTTTAATTTTTGATTTAGAAGATCGGACAATGTTGCAACCACGTATCATACTAAGAATTTTATTTCTCTAGACTAAATAAAAAGTTTTGATATCAAATGTTAACAAAAATAGACATAAAAAAATTTAAACAACACAATCACAACACAAGAATATAACGTGGAAATTTCAAAATAAAAAAAAAAAAAATCACAACGATTAATTGTTTAGTGTCAACCAACCCATAGTTTCTAGTACACCCACACTTTCTAAATAAAATACTTAAATTCCATTTTGTAACACTCTAACATAAAAATATAAAGGAAAAGAAAACAATCAAATACAAATTTAAAATGTTTTTTCTAGTATATCAAATAATAAAAAACTATAGTATACATATATAGTTTTTGTCTTTTTCCTCTAGTTATGAAATATAAACTATTTCAACCTTTATTATTTGAATCAACTCCGCAGTTGATTTTATGTTTTGAGATATAATTATTGAACAGTGACAATATCATAAGTGCTACACGATCTAATTTGATTTGATTAATTATGTGCAAAACAATCATTATGAAAGATATTTTGTTAGTGGAAACTATATTGCTTGTATTATAATTCTTTATCGATGATACAACTTCAAATGCAATTCCTAGAAAGCTGTACGTGTAGAATCTTTTTTCGAAGAAAATGATGATAACTTAGGGAATAAAAGATGCAAGTTATTCCGTAAAAAAAATGCATGTGGCATGCATGTTCTTTTGCTAGAGAATATATATTAGCGTTTTCCTCGTATGAATTTGGTATTTAACTAATTAGTTGTTTGTACAATTAACTAGCTGTTTTCTCATGTGATTGGTAATTTCAATTTTTTTATCTACAATTAATTAGTTAATTGTTACATTAGATCAGACAAGAGTAATTTGAATATCCAACTTTAATCATTAGATTCCTTACATAATTGCATTTCCAAACGTATTATTAACTTAAATTATGAAATTTCTCTCTATCATCTTCTTTTTTTTCTTGTAAATTTTAGAACAATTACTCTTGCGATCTTTAACTTAGTTCAGATAACACTTCAATCATTTATTTTTTTTATGTGGTTATTTATTTCATTTTATTACAAAAATTCAAAAATATAAAAAAAATAAAATTATGAGTTTATTTGAAGATTTGAGTTATAAATTTGATGAAATTTGTATTATATTGAAGATGATAATTAATTTTATGAGTTTTATTTGAAAATTTTGATGAATTATTGTAAAAAAATTATAACATTGTTAACATTTTAAAATATAAAAGATCAAATTATTTACTTAAAATTAAATAAATGATCAAATAAAAAAAAAATATAACTGAAATATTATCTAAAATTAAATTAAGGGGCTGCATGTAGAGGTATTCAAAAAAACTAAAAACTGAACCAAACTATCGAACTGAACTGAACTGGTTTTGAACTGAATTGATTTATAAAAATTAAGAGTTGAATTGTTTTCGAACTAACTTTTTAAAACTAGAACTGAACCGAACCGATTTTCAGTTAAAAAAACCGAACCAAACTGGTTTTTAGTTAAAAAAACCAAATTGAACCGGTTTTTATTTTAAAAAACTTGAACTGAATTTATTTTTTTAGAAGTAATTAGGGGTAATTATGTAAATTTTAGCCTATATGAACAAAAAAAACTAAATTAAATCAGTTCAGTTCGGTTTAAAATAATAAACTGGTTCACCATTTTTATAAACCGATTCGGTTCGGTTTTTTGATCGGCTCAGTTCAGTTTTTATAAACTAAAAACCAGTTCGGTTCAATTTTCAAATAGTTCTAGTTCATAACTGAACTTTGCCCATCTCTAACTGCATGAATAATTATACCTAAATTTTATATCAGATAGCTACATATTTTTGACCACATTGGACACGGTGAACTATGTTATAATATTTAATTAAATTTAGTAAGAGTAAAACTTAAATTTTACAATAAGTGAGTGAGACACACTAATATACATTATATTGAGACATTAGTGGAGTTAGATGTTTGCCTTTGCCTCAAACCATGGTGGAGAAAATAGAATTGTTTCGAATGAGTATCCCACACATATCAGGTGGCAGGGTCCTGCTGAAAATATATATTCATCTATATGTAACGTTTTATGCATCTCATAGTAGTAATTGTTTTACTTTTTTCAATTTGTAAATTGAATATGCTCAATGATATGTGTGAATTTTGTTGTTGATGAACTATGATCTCCACAATTTTTTGAATCTATAAATTATTCTACACATTTATTATTGACGTACTACAGAAAAATGTATCCGGAGGATATAGATTTATTTACAAGGAAAATGATAAAATAATGGACACAAAATTCTTTATTTTATAGTGAGAGTAAGTTTGTAAATGCAATAGTTGAAATTGAAAATTTTGAAAAATATGTTTTTTTATTATAATCGCAATAAATATATTATTTTTAAAATTTTGTTCTAATAAAAAAATATATCGGTTTGTACCACGTAAAAGTTATTTATTGAATATTATTGTGACATAGTGTCGTGTGGTAGTGTTAACGTGCCACCGTTATATAATATGGTATTCTCACCTAACACTATCATTCTACCGGGAAAGAAAGAAGACAAATATTTTATTTATCATGTCATGTTTTTTTAACAAAATGTTGAAGTTATAAATTAAAATAGAAGAAATTTGATTTTGAATGAAAAAAAAAAACAAAAAAATACTTCATAAACTATTACTAAAATTCTCTATATACTTGCATGATTAAACATATATTTTGAAGGTAGAAAATCAACCAATACATTCATTGAATTATTCTCATATTTATTTTAACTCACTTTACCATATTGTTACTCATTTTTAATAATATTGAATTATGAGTCTTAGAAACGTCAAAATATGACTCTTGGATTCTCTCCATCTTGCCCAATGTCCAAAAGCTACAAGGTCAGTGACATTATTTTAAAAAGTTAAATAGCAGTTGTGATCTTTTAACTTAATTTCAGTTAACGTTTTAGTCTTTTATTTTTATTTTTTTTCAATTTGATTCTTTATTTTAATTTTAAGTGATAATTTTATCTTTTATATTTTGAAGTATCAACAATGTTATCCTTTTTTTTTACAAAAATTCAAAAATTTTATCAAAAATTTCAAACGAAACCCATAAAATTAATTATTATTCTCAATATAATCTAAATTTCATCAAATTCATAACTTAAATCTTTAAATAAACTCATATTCATCTCTAACAACATCAAATGAGAATATGAGTTTATTTGAAAATTTGAGTTACCAATTTGATGAAATTTATATTATATTGAAGAATATAATTAATT
>JBBPBT010000850.1:21750875-21766308 GCA_037974875.1 Cicer bijugum | reverse complement strand
TTAATTGGGGGGGTACGAAAGCCAAAAGTCCACTTCTAGTGTCCAAAAACATCATTTTTTTGCCAATTAAATATTCTACCAAGAGTTAAGGCTTTTGAACAGAGGGCCTCCAAATATTGCTTATTTTGAGAACTCTAGTTGCATCGAAAAGGTATTTATATCTCCCTAATTGTGTTCATTGTGATTGTGGTATGGAAAACTTATGGCACCTTTTTATTTCATTTCCATTTAGTGAAGAATATTGGAATGATAGGCTTGTGGGGACTATAGTCACACTCTTATATATACACTTCCCTAGAAACATATTTGTTTCACTTCCCTAGAAAATGTTATTTTGAATTTTGAAAAACTTTAAAAAAATAATTTATCCCACTTACAATACTATTGGGTTGAGTCGCGGACTAGGTCACTCTCTTTAAGACGTTTCAAGGCATTGTCCAAATGGTGCAAGGCAGACTATCAACTACGAAGTTCCCAAGATAAAATAACTTAGATTACTGTATCGAAATTCTACTGCAGTAGAAAACTGTTCCAGTCGAATGACTACTAGTTGTAATATGGCACTAAGACCATTCAAAAGAAATAGGAGAAGTGAGTAAGGAAAGTGAGAAGAGAGAAAAACTTCAGATACAGAGAACTTTTGGTGTGCCTTTCCAATTGAGGAGAGCACTATATTTAAAAATAAAATTCGTAACTAGATCAAAGAGAAAGGTGCTGTAGTACCCTAATTTTGTCCAAGAATAAATCAAAAAAGGAAAATATATATTAAAAAAGGAAGTAAATATATTTACAATAAGTAATCTTATGAATTTACAATACCAAATCAAGCAATAATTTATAAATCACAATTACAATCAAATTGCAACCCTAATTATTGAATCAAATTAAATTACAATAAGATTTAAACCAAACTAATTTAAGCCTTTGGCTGTTGTGTTGCTTGTTGATGCCGCTCTGTTTCTGATGCAGTGTTTAGCTCTGTTTTGTTGCTGCCTTTCTGTTTCAGATGCAGTATCATTGACCTTTGCTTAGTAACTAATTGCAGAAACATAAAGAGATAACTTTCATAAATCAGCCATTGTACATATTATAGTTAACAAAGAGACAAATCTTTGAGTTTAAAAAACAGAAACTAAATGACAAATAAAAGCTCAGCAAATATTCAAATAAAAACAAAATAACCTAAAGTTGTGAAGGCACCAAAAGGTGCAGAAAGATGCAGATGATGAGCAATGAAACGAAACATCAAATTAGGATCTGGAAACAGAGGCACAGACAAGAAAGCAACTAAACATATAATAGACTATATAAATACATCTTCTTTAAGTTTGAAAAAAGAAAGAAAGAAAAAGGAGGGTGAGAGAGGCGAGATCGATAAAAAAATTGAAAGAGAGTTTTTTTAGGTTTGAATGTTTGGAAACATGAGATGATAGAAAAATATGCTAACACTCATCAAAAAAGCAAACATGACAGTTAACAAATATTCAATTTGTGTGTAAAAACGAAAAGAATAGACAAAAGTAGAAAAACCAAACCTTCCTATTATCACCATCGTCGTTGGAACCGGTGCCTTTTGGAGCGGCCGCACCTTCCTCCTTGGTCTCTTCTTCTTCTTGCAGCCTTGCGGTATCTTTCTGTCTCTTTCTCCTTCTTTCTTTGTTGCTCATATCTTTTCAATGCTCTGTATTTGTGCTTCATGTGAAAACCGAATGCGGCCGCCATCCCTTCTCTATGGCTAGGGTTTGTCATTTAGATGTTTTAGCTTGTTTAGTGGATTTGGGCTCGGGTTTGCCTTTGAAGCAATGGTCGGCCTATTTAGAGTTAGTAAAGAACTAAATATGCTATACAATGCAGCCCATTTAGAGTTAGGCAAAAAAAAAAACAAAATATCAAGTTTTAAAAAAATCCATATATCAAGTTTTAAAATAAAACACAAATATCAATTATAAAAAAACACAAATAAAATATTTTATTAAAGATTAATTGGATGCAACATCTTTTTAATTTTTGAGTTGTTAGGACACAAGTGGTGTTCTAGAGCTCTTTTTATTTTATTTATGTATTTATGTTATTTATCTAGAGCTCTTTTTATTTTATTTATGTATTTATGTTATTTATTTATGTTATTTATTTATTTTATTATTTTATTTATTTATTTTATTTATTTTATTTATTTTATTTATTTTATTTATTTTATTTATTTTATTTATTTTATTTCTATCTATTTATTTATCCATTCATTTATTTATTTTAATGAACTAATCTAAAATCGACTTATATATTAGACGTAGCTCTTTTTAATTTTTGAGTTGTTAGGACACAAGTGGTACAACTTGATAGTTCTAGTACTCTCTTTATTTTATTTATTTATGTATTTATTTATTTATTTTATTTATTTTACTCATTTATTTTATTTATTTATTCACTCACTTATTTATTTTAATGAACTAATCTAAAATCAACTTATTTATTAGATGCAACTCCTTTTAATTTTTGAGTTTGTTAGAACACAAGTAGTACAACTTGATAGTTCTAAAACTATCTTTATTTATTTATTTTATATTATTTTATTTTAATCTATTTATTTAGTCATTCATTTATTTTATTGAACTAATCTAAAAACAATTTATTTATTAGATGTAACTCTTTTTTATCTTTGAGTTTGTTAGAACACAAGTAGTACAACTTGATAGTTCTAAAACTCTCTTTATTTATTTATTTATTTTATATTATTTTATTTTAATTTATTTATTTAGTCATTCATTCATTTATTTTAATGAACTAATCTAAAAGCAATTTATTTATTAGATGTAACTCTTTTTTATCTTTGAGTTGTTAAAACACAAGTTGTACTACTTGGTAGTTTTGAAACTCAATTTAAAAATCAAGAGTAATAAAATATATTTTTAGAGAATTAAATTAGATGTGACATCTTATTTATTCCTTGAGTTTTGGGACACAAATTGTACAACTTGATCGTCCTAAAACTCATATTATAAAATATTTACTCAAATCAAACTCTTTTATTTTTTCTATTTTTGTCAAAATATTTTTTTATCACAAGATAAATTTTCTTTAAAACACACTCAACACATCCGTATTTTTTTACCAAGAACTACGTAGCTTTGATTTCTCCATCGCACCGGGAGATACATAGGAGCAAGATCGTATTCTTGTCAAGCACATAAATAAAAATTTCTTTTTTTGTCCCTTATTTGTTAAGTACCTATTTGTTTCAAAATCATATTTTAAAATAGTAATAATTATTATTTATATTTAATAAAAAAGAAGAATAAATATACTGAAGTTAAAATTAATCTTGCACAATTAATTATATGTAACTGTTTTTAACGGATGTCGTAGGGTGCTAATACCTTCCCTACGCATAATCGACTCCCGAACTCAAATTTGGTTTCAAAGACCATTTATTTTTTTCAAGGGTTTCCCAATATTTTCCCTATTTTAAAATAAATTTTGGTGGCGACTCCATTGAATTCGAGAAACACTCGAAAAGTTAGGCCGCGACAGGTGCGATTCATGAGTTCTTATTCACTAAATGTGTGCTAGGGTTTTGACCACATAAATGTGTGTCACGATTTATTTGACTACTAAAACGTGTGCCACGTATGATTTGACCATAAAATGTGCCCTCAAACTTGACTTAGGTTATTGATCGGGCAATAATAGATACGCGAGACCAATAATTAGGTTTTTGACCAACAAAACTGAAGCGCGAAATTAGGGGGCAAGGAACTAACTGGATCAGATATTGAATGTTGACTCGGTGGATGACAGTTACGTAATTAACGTATCAATTAGAGAGAGAAAATGCAAGCCTTCATTTAGTTAAATAAATAAATAATTTTCATATGCTAAAAAATAATACACCACGTAGTCAAGGCCAAGGACCGACTCGGACGGGCGACGGCGACGCACATGTCTAGTGGTCAATTTTGATTGTGTTCTCCCTTTTTCACAAAATTAAGGTACCCCTTGGGGCATGCCCCTGGTAGCATACATCCACCTTTATATACCCTATTAGTGTGTGATATCTCTCCTATGTATGACTTCCTTATTTTTTCAATTCACAACAACACTAACTCTCATAAATGTCATCAATATTTCCAACAAATATCCATTAAAATTATCATCATTTTCAATAGAAAATGATGAACTTGATAGCAAAGTATGTTTATCCTTAACTCTTTCTAAATATAACATTTTCGAAAGAAAAAAAATTCAACAGTTGAAAAAAATTAGTTTTTATATGTGTATTTGTGATCACTTCAACAACTTTTGTCCAAGTGAAAACGATTTGGACTATTTGGACTCTTTTTTGTCTATCTACTATTCAAGGGAAAGTTGTAAGTCTTCTTCAAACTCTTCAATGAATAAGAAAACTCGATCTCTAAGTATTTAACAACTAAGACAACATTTATAGTTGATCTCTAAGATTTTTTATCATTCACTATTTTATATTTTTCAATTGATTTAGAATAAAATAATTTTTTTTTAAAGATGAAAAAATATCTATTTAGTTAATCCACTTAGATGTTCATATATATATATATATATATATATATATATATATAAATATATATATATATATGTATAAATCAATAAAGAAAAACTCATTGTAAATTCAACTGTGCCCATAGATACCGAGCCGACCCAAGCATAAAGGCGGCCCAAACCCTTCATTTCGGCTAAAAACATTTTTTTTTCCTCTAAATGGCATAAGTCTCTTATATACAAAAAATCATTTTATTATTAATAATATATCCGTCTCCGTCTTTATATGTAAGATTTTAAATAAATTAAAAATAATTATATTTAAATTTTCCATATTATTTATTTATTTGTTAATATATTTTTAATTAATTTATATATTTTTTATGATTAAGAATAATTATTATAATAAAAATATTAATTGATTATTTTTAAAAGATAAAAGTATAAAGATAATATTAATTATTAAATAAATTTAATATTATTATTAATTTTTTTAATTCCCATTGATGAATGAGATTCTATATTATGACGGAGATACTACACAGTGTTTCAAGAAAAAACAATAAGGCTTAATTACAATTCCAGTCCCACTATTTTAGCTGAATTGCAAAAGTAATCCCCCATTTTGTTTCTCCCCAGTTTTGGTCCCTCAAACAGAATTTCGGTACAAAACTTTATGAAATTTCATTTTTCTTGCATTTATTTAAGTCACATCATGCCTCGAGATCTCATTTGCAACAATTGTACCTGAAATCTATGATTATAAATTGTGTAGTACGACTTTAAAAAAATAAAATTTTATAAATTTTTGGATCATAATTCTGTTTGGGGGACCAAAACTGAGGGAAACAAAATGGGGGGACTACTTTCGTGATTCAGCTAAAATAAGGGGACTAAAACTACAATTAAGCCAAACAATAATTATGGGAAACAGTTTAAACAGAGATAGCACAACGCATTGTTGAGACTTGAGATTACTAGGGATCCCATGTTCAAATCTTCATGGCATTATGCGACACTGATTTTCCATCTTTTTTTTCCTTTTTTTTAAAAGATTTTCAAGTGTTTTTCAAATACAAAAGATTTCTAATGGAAAATTTTTCAAAGTATATATCTGAAATTTTTTTAATAAATTTCAAGATAAACAAACTTAAAAATGTATATTATTGAAAAACTTAAAAAAGTGTTATGTTAAAATAGAGTTTATCGAAAAACTTATTCATAAATTTTTCAGTGTACACCAATTTTTTATTTATTTTATTTTTATAAATTTAATAGATATGAATAACGGAAAATTTAAAAAAGTATTCTGATAATGTGTTGTACTTCAAAAATATTTTAAATCAAGTTTTTCAGCAAACTCAAGCCCATACAGTATAGTCATCAAATGGGCCCCCAATATTTTTCGGTTGGGCTAGATGGACCAAAGAACTAGATTGTTGCCTTTCATACCCCCCCAATTAGACTTCTACCCCCATTTTCTTAAAAATCCACTTTTAACCTTCATAAATACATTGACCTCAGCAGTAAAAAAAATTTACCTCAAAAATTGACCTTCGTTGAAATTTCCGGTAAGCACTTTTACGTAATTGAAATTTCCGGTAGTTACCGGAAATTTGCAAGTTGAAATTTCCGGTAGTTATAAATTACATACTGGAAATTTGAAATTTCTGGGAGCTACCGGAAATTTGAAATTTTTGGGAGCTACCGGAAATTTGAAATTTCTGGTAGTTTGTTTTGTGTACCGGAAATTTGGGTGTTTGAAATTTCCGGTAGTCAATCCGGAAATTCAAAAATATCCGGTAGTTTATTTTATTTTATTTTTTTTTAAATTTTTTTTTAATTTGTTTGTTATTGTATTTAGTTTTTTTTGATATAGGGATGAAAAACGCACAACCAGTATTTATAGATTTAACTGAAGCATTTACAACTGATCAAAATTTTGAGTCACGAGAAGCTGTCATCTCATGGGCAAGAGAGATAGGTCGACAAAATCGAGTAGCTGTTACCATTACTCGATCAGACGTAGAGACTGGAAAGAGAGGAAAAAAGTCAAAATTAATTCTTGGTTGTGATAGAGGTGGAGAATATAAGTCAAATAAAAATGACACAGGTACTTCAACTAAAAACTGTAGATGTCCGTTTAAACTTAGATCGAGACCACTAAAAAATGATGAAGGATGGATTATTAATTTAATTTGCGGACTTCACAACCATGAGTTAGTAGCTACTTTTGAAAATAATGCATTTATGGGACGCTTAATAGAAGAAGATAAGAAACATGTTGACGAGTTGACAAAATATCATGTTGCACCGAGACACATCTTGTTATATTTGAGAGATCATGATACAGAGAATGTGACTAGTATCTATCAAATTTACAAGCGACGAAGTACATACAGGAAGAATTTGATGGGACCTAGAACTGATATGCAACATTTGTTGAAGTTACTTGAAGCTGAGAAATAAACTTGTTGGAGTAGGACTCATGAGGACTCCAACATTGTGAGGGATATATTTTGGACGCACCCAGATTCCATAACTTTGCTGAACATGTTCTCTCTTGTACTGATTTTGGATAGTACCTATAAAACCAACAAGTATAGGTTACCGTTGTTTGAAATTGTTGGTGTAACTTCAACTGGGTTGACATTTAATGTTGCATTTGCTTATATGGATTCTGAACGTCAAGACAACTTTTGGTGGGCATTGGAGAAGTTAAAAGAGTTGTTTCTTTCAAACACGTCATTTCCTCAGGTGATTGTCACTGACAGAGAACTTGCTTTAATGAATGCAATTAAATTTGTATTTCCATCTTCAACAAATTTACTTTGCCAACTTCATATTAACAAAAATGTTACAGCCAAATGCAAACAGTATATATTAAACAGAGACATGCAAGAACCCATTCTTGAGTTGTGGAGTAAAATTGTTTATTGTTCTGAAGAGAATGAGTACGAGGTACTTTTGCAAATATTTGAGCAAGCATGTGTCGATAATATTATGTTTTTTGACTACGTCCGAGACACATGGTTGAATCCTCATAAGGAAAGATTTGTTGAAGCTTGGACCAATTGAGTATTGCATCTAGGAAATACTACGACTAATAAGTATGTCATTAAAACTTCATATTCTGTATTTTATTTTATATATGATATATGATTAATCGAATATTTTTTTTTTAAATATTAGGGTTGAGTCTGCTCATTGGTCATTAAAGAGATTTTTGGAACACAGTAAATGAGATTTTTGTAAGGCATGAAATGGTATGAATGACATGTTGAAGTATCAAATTATTAAGATCAAAGGTTCATTTGAGACAAGTAAGGGTCGCAAAGAGCATATACACAACAATCCATTCTTTAAGGAATTGATTTGGGTGGTATCTAGGAAAGCCTTAGGTGATATTGTTGAAGAATACAAGAGAGTCAGTTATGTCGGTAATGATAAAGATGTGTGTTGTTGTATACTTAGAAAGACTCATGGATTACCTTGTGCGTGTGAGTTAGCACGATACAAGATGGAAGACGTTCCAATCCCATTAGATGTTGTTCATATACATTGGAGGAAATTAACCTTGAATAGTGATCAAGAGGATGAACAGTTGACAAATGATTCAGAGTTGGACATTACATCGGAGATGAATATAATTTGGAAAACACTTAATGTTGCTGGAAGAAGGGCATTAAAGAGCAAGTTGCGTGAAATAGCATATCCGAAGACAACATCAATCTGTGCACCAGTGGATAAAATCAAAACAAAAGATGGTGTTAAGAAAAAAGGCTATAAGCCGAAGGGATATGACGTATATCGCGATCCATCATACTTTGAGCATGTTGATAATCAAGTCTCCCAGCAAACATCCAAACAATTCTCCCATCAAGCATCCAAACAAGTCTCCCATCAAACATCCAAACAAGTCTCCCATCAGGTTAAAAAATATTTCCACGAGTTTCCTTCTTTAATTCATCCATATATTGAAGACATAATTAATGTTAAAGCAGATGGAAACTGTGGATATCGTGCTATTGCTGCTTTACTTGGTCATGGTGAGGAATCCTGGAGCATTATACGTCGACAGTTGTATACAGAGATTAAATCCAAACCAGATTTGTATGCTGCATTATTCAAGGAACGGTTGCAAGAAGTGACAGAGTCTTTACTTGTAACTGAGTTGGAAAACCAAGGTCACGAGAAGGGGATGACCATTCCTGATATGGGTTACGTGATAGCAACAAAATATAATCTCGTTCTTGTTACATTAGCAAAAACGTTTTGTTTGACTTTTTTTCCATTGAGGGGTGTACATAATGGAGATTTGTCACGTGATCGTGTTATTAGCATTGGTTTTGTTAACGAAAATCATTGAGTTCAAGTTAAATTGAAATTTGCATGTCCGTTACCTCCACTTGCATGGCATTGGAAGAAGCATCGTAGCGATGAGTCTACATCATGGGTTGTCGCTTATGCATGACGTCTACAACATTGGGGTTCTTTATATTTAGATAATAATTCAGATTATATGTCTTTGGCAGATGATTGACACTTTTGAGTTGTAATTTGTTTTAAATGATATGATTGACACTTTAAATTGTATGTTGTTTGAAATTTAATGTTGCGAATAATAAGTCTCAATAATACATAAGTCGATAATAATATAAGGCTAATGATTACAAATAAGTGTACTGATAACAAATAACTCGCGAATAATAACATACATCGCTAACAAAATAAGTGTACTGATAACAAAATAAGTCGCTCACAAAATAAGTCTAATGATAACATGAGTCGCGAACAAAATAAGTCTACTGATACTACTAATACAAAACATGAGTCTACTGATACAAAATAAGTCTACTAATACTATTGATAATCTCCTCCTCTAGAAATGTGTAAAGCCCTCTCTAATAACACACGCATCTGATCTTCAGGACCCCCAACATACAAATCTAAATTCTGCTGTATAAGACCACCAACTTCATGACACCGTGTTCACCTAGTATCAGGACCAACTTCATGACTAGGACCAGCATCATAACTATGACCAGCATCAGGACCAGGACCAGCATCATCACTAGGACCAGCATATGCAGCAACATAAGGGATCATCCGAGGATGATATATCCTATAATACCACTGGATGTATCCCTCAACAGACTGATGTGGATATGCAGCTGGATGCAATCTAGCTCAAAGTGATCGTACAGAATTTCGGTACGTACTCCATTCAACGTCAACATCACGTGCAACAAGCATCGGTGGTGTAGGAGGAATGTGTTGAGTATACCCAAACTGTCGAATGCACCTCTCTGGTAAATACGGAACCATCGTGAAACACCAACGCTGTATCCTGTAAATAATGACACAGACTGAAATCGTGTCATAGCGCCTTCATCGTAATTCGGTGCCCAGATGATATCAGTATCCCTCAAAGCATCCAACTTTGCCCTGTAATATGCAACATTCCCTGATGTTTGTTTTGCAGTCCAACGAAACATCCGCGACATCGACGAAATATGTTCATCGAAATCCCGTTTACAAATATCAGGAAAATGTTCATAAATCCAAGTCTGTAAATAATAGAAACATAGTAAAATTATTAAGGTGATCAAATAATTAAAAACATAATGATAAGTATAATAAATATAATAGTACCTGAAATAAAGATAAATAACCTCCAATCTGTTTGGTAGCAGGCAATGTACTATCTCTAAGATAGTCATATAACATAACAAGTGCAGCCGGTCCCCATGCCCATTTACCGCAGCTATCAAGATCTTGAAACAGAAACAGGTATTTTGCAGATACAAGTGTAAAACACTTATCAGCCAGAATAGTACACCCTACCAAAGGAAGCAGATATGCCCTAGCTGCACAGTCATATCTACGTTCATGAAGTTTCTTTTAAAATACCTCTTTCAACCACTCAAAACTATAAGATGCCCCTCTATTAGTCCTAGTCTCAGCCAAAGCTTCATCATATGAAACTCCCAACAACTGAACAGCAGCAGCAATTGCCAAATCTTCATTGACATTTGCGGGAGGTGTAAAAAACTCTCCAGTACAAGGGATGCTCAAAAGACCCCTTACATTGTCAAGAGTAATAGTCATTTCACCGAATGGCAGGTGAAATGAACTAGTCTCTGCGTGCCATCTCTCAGCAAAAGAAGATATCATATTACCATCAATCATATGCAAACTACATCTTCTCAGAGGACGTAATCCAGATATATTAATCAAATTATCAATTTCAGCAGGTAATTGATATCTGATATCAATGAATTTGTCCTGTTTTTTGCAATTTGAAACAACTTTCAAGGCACGTCTCTCCTGTTTAATTAAAAATAACACAATAAAAATTATAATATGTAATAAATTATAATATTATAAATACAAATAATCTTATAACTATAAATAAATTATTAAATTATAATGTGTAATAAATTAATGGCAATATGTAATCTGGTAATAAATGGCAATATGATATGGCAATATGTAATCTGGCAATATGTAATCTGGCAATATGGTAATAAATTATAATACATAATCCAATTATACTAACCTGTCCATTCCACACATTAATGGCAATATGATGCTCATAATCGGTAAAGACAGAAAGATCATAAGGACCTCCAGGAAACATCGGCTCGTCAGGCTGGTCCTACTGCGGTTCATGTTGCGGCTGCTGCTGCTCTTACTGGTCATACTGCTGCTGCTCATACTGGTCATACTGTTGCTGCTGCTGCTCCTGCGGCTGCTCATACTGGTCATCCTGCAGCTGCTGCGACTGGTCATCCTGTTCTGCAGCGAACATAGGATTTTGTGTGGGCTGGTCATTCGGGGATGCCTGCCTTTCCTCATTTTTTCTTCTCCTTTTCTCAACAGTAGCTCTCCTATTTGATTGTGTAGGAGGCCGAACTCGTGAATGATCGCCATCAGTTTTTGCTCCTCTGGTCCTCACCAACAATATTATAAAAAATAATAATTAACAAAAAAAAAAAAAAACTAAAACAGTGTACCGGACATTTCAAAATGGGTGAAATTTCCGGGAAGCAAACCGGAAATTTGAAATTTCCGGTAGTTAAAAATACATACCAGAAATTTCAAAGGAAATTTCATTTTTGAAATTTCCGGTAACTCATCCAGAAATTTCAAATTTCCGGTATTCAATTTGAACTACCGGATTTTTCAATTTTCCAGTGAGTTTCCCGGAAATTTCAAAAACGCAATTTCCGGTATGTAATTTTAAACTACCGGAAATTTCATTCTTTGAAATTTCCGGTAAAAATTTTTTCCATCCAGCCTTACTTTTCAGATTTTTCAGTTTCTTCGTACAAATGGTATTTTTTTTTTTTTTTTTTACTTTTTTACTGATTTTTTAAGAATATTTTGGGTATTTCACCCAAAAAACATTAAAATGGAGGGTAGGAGTTTAATTGGGGGATATGAAAGCCAATAGTCAAAGAACTACGGTGATTTTGAGTCCCACTTATTAAGCTTCATAGTTCTGTAACTTCTATTATCCAAAACATACAAAAGTTCATAGTTTTTATTTTAGTGAAAGGGTCGATAAACAGCTTACTAAAAAAAAGGGTTGATAAACATTTTTTTAGAAAAATAACTTTCATTCAAGTGTTAAAATACAAATAATATAGTTTAATTAATCATAAGTTACATTATTCATCATTTATATTTTGAGATTAATACTAATAGCTAAGAAAATTAAAAACGCGTTAAAGATACACATAAACATTGTAAAAGTCAATGGGAGATTATCAAACCAAAAATTTAATTCTAATAACCAAACTAATGTTTTTAACATATGATCTTTTATCTCATTGATCTACAAAAAAATATGTAGAGCTCATTGATCTCATTGATCTACAAAAAAATATTTTTTAGTGTTCACTCATATCGACTATATGTAGAGCTGTCAATTTGACAAGCCCTCTAATTATTGGTTCCAGCCCACATTTTGGAGGGGCCAAAAAATTTAATAATTTAAAAGGTCCCCCAAACTAAAAGCCCACTAAAATTTTTTGGGTTTAGTAGGCCCACAGACCCACTTTTTTAAAAAAAGAATCGATTTTTTTTTTTGAAAAATAAAGTTTTCAATTTTTTTACTGATAAAAAGTTTTTGAATTTTTCTATAAAAAATTTCCATTTTTTTTCGATAAAAAATATCCGATTTTTTTCGATAAAAATTTTCTCATTTTTTTTCGATAAAGAAGTTTCTGATTTTTTTCGATAAAAAATATTTGATTTTTTTTCGATAAAAAATGTTCGATTTTTTTCGTTAAAAAATGTCCGATTTTATCGATAAAAAATTTCTTATTATTTTTCGATAATTTTTTTTTGGATAAAATGTTTTTTTTAAAAAAAAACTCAAAATTAACAAAATATTGGGGGCCTAATAATAGAGGTTTAATAAAAAAAAATTAGAGGACCTCGTAGTTGGGGGCTTTTTTGACAGCTCTAGCTATATGTGATATTTGACAAAACCAATTTAGCTATGTGTTGGCAATATGTAAGGCTGAGAGGCTCTTGAATTTTTGTGATAGCCTTGAAACAAACTATGGTACCGACGAAATGAATCTTTCTTTCAACAAACACATGAAATACAAACTTGAAATAAACTAAAGCACCACAACGAGAAGGAAAATCAAAATGTTACACTAAGACAAGGAATATAACAACGCCACACTTGGACGACAAAAACACAAACAAAACAAGAAAAAAAAAAACTAAATATACATAGACACAACTTATTTGACTAAAATGTGAGAAAAACAAGGTAAATGAAGTGATTCTAGGTCAAAAAGTGGCATTAAACTACTCTTTTCCATTAAATGAATAAGAAAATGGTGCTAAGAAAAAGAAATATGCGCTAGATTATTTTTGCTCTACAATAGTGAGATCGTTGTGCTTATTTTTACTATGGTTTTCCCCTACTTAAAGTGTTGTCTTGGTTGGGACCTCTTATATCCCAAGTCCTCACCTCTACATCTCTTCGATTTTTTTGATATTAATTAGGTTGGTTCTTAGACATATGTCATTCCATCACTTGATTATGTTTTTTTGGGCTTCTCGTTAGTTTCCTGGCATTCTAAGAAACAAACTGCAATTATCTTCTAGTGAAGCCGAATAAAGAGCCCTAGTGTTTGGTGATTATGAAATGAAATGACTTCTCTAATTTGAAGGTCGAGTGTCCTTGTGTCCCACTTCAGCGATAATCAAAGTGACCTTCACATTACCGTCAATCCCATTTTTCACGAAGATACCAAACTTCTCGAGATCAATTTTTGCTTCGTGCATTTAAAGGCTCAATCTAATATCATTATCTTGCTCCTAGTTTCATCTTAAGAGCACGTGGTTGATTTCTTCACCAAAGTGTTGCATCCTAAGCCTTTCTTTCACTTAGTTCCAAACTAAACTTGATCGGCATCTACCCAAGTTCTACTTGGGGGAGTGACGAAGCTACATAATTCAGCTATGTATAGTAGAGCTTGTAACCATTCATTTTATGCAAGTATCAGTATAGATTGTATCTTGTTTTCTCTATAATATGAGAAGTTTTCATTTGATCCAATCTTTATCAATGGATTCTTTCATCTTGATTTCATCTTCCAGACTAAATTAAGCAACACTCTTATATCTATTAGTGCAAATGTGCTTTTAGCTACAATCATCTTGTTGATGTTTTAATGATAGTAAAACAAATGAATAAAGAACAGCTATCCCTTAACTTTTCTAAGTGTGCAAATTAAGTTAAAAGCCAAAAATTTATATTAATGACTATTTATTTTAAGGTAACATAAATTATGAGTAAATTATAGTTAATATTATCACCTAATAAACAAATAATTATATTTACTAATATGATAAGTCATAACATAGCAATAAGAAACATTACAACAAACATTTGATAATCTATTGTTCTAGTTAAAGCAATAAAGAGAAAGCAAACATAAGTCAATGATTGATCCTATTATCACAACAAGAAAAAAAGAATGCAACAATGATTATCTGCCTCTGACTAAAGACCCATGTTGATCCTCCAACTTAAAGGTAAAAAAAGAAAGCTCTAAATGAAGCCTTGGATGTAGTCAATATTCAAGTACAATTTAGATCATCTGATGAACAAAGAAATAAAATCTACTAAACAAGTTCACAATGATTATGAATAATCTATTGAAGTTGTGTTTGACTCTATTAAATGCTTCTCACTGTATCTAATTACATGCTCACTCTGATGATTGTGCATCCAACAATTATGGTAGACCAATTGACCATTTTTTCAACGATTTAAGTCAGCACTCTAGTATAGTCAACACTCTGATAAGAAGTTAACATTTTAACATCATCTGCTCGTTAAGGATTGACATTTCCTCTAACTAAAGAAGTGCATGTATACTAACAGATTTGTCTTCTTAATAAAGATACAGTAAATAAATTATAAAGATATATATGAACATGTCTTAAAGGGTAATTTGCCTTAAATGTTGATTCAATATCTCTAACGGTAACATTTTCGACGGATACATTTCTCAGTATTTAAGTAGAAATCGATCAATATGAAAATAGAGCTGAGAAAATGTAAAAGACAATGTGTTAAGAATAATTTCTGTAAAAGCCTACAACACATCAAAAGTTTATAATGAATGAGAATAATCGCTATAAAATGACAAATTATGAAAAAGTCAAGGCTCTAAAGAAGACAAATATGTTTATCCTCTAGTCAACATCTTAAATCTGTTAATTGTCTGAAATTATTTGTTACATCTTTTGATAGTAAGACCATCTAAGATATGCCATCTTTCATTGAAGATGCGTATAATCAACCATATATATATATATATATATATATATATATATATATATATATATATATATATATATATATATATATATATATATATAT
>JBBPBT010000850.1:21737113-21747240 GCA_037974875.1 Cicer bijugum | reverse complement strand
TATATATAACGGCAATATAAATAGATTTTATATCATCAATTAATCACAATCGTTAAATTATTAATAATGTTTGAATTTTTTTATTATTATTATTTATAAATTCATTCACTTAATTACTTATAATTGTCGATTAGTGTAAAATATAACAATACATACAAATTAAACTTTTAATATAATATTTTTACAAATATAAGAGAGAAAAACTATATTTTAATTTTTATGAAATAATGTAATAAAACAATTTACATAATCGATAAAATATCACCATTCATATAAATAATTTTATAATTAATTATGATAAAAATTAACTATTATCAATAATCTAACATATATTATTGATTAGTATTAAATTTTTTTATATTAAAAATTAAATTAAAAAAATATTACATTTGAATAATTTGATCTAATTAAAAGCTTATATTGGAAAATGTGTGTGATGAATACTAGACTGCTTGACAAGAAAACTGTAATGTCAATGATAATCAACAACCGTGACTTGTAAGAAAGCACATGTATTTTTTTAGTATTTATTAAAATACATTTTTTTACTCAATTTATTAAAATACATGGACAATATCCATATATAATTGCAAATAATTAAATGTATGTGTAACGGTCTGGATATAGTATTTAATTTCAATTCAATCTCATTATCCAATTTCAAACAATCATAGCATGATTGCTGCAATAAAAACAAAAGAAAAATCACAGCAGCAAATTTTTTTTCACAGAACAATTTATTATCATCATTATTATTTTATTCTAGAACAATATTTTTTACTCCATCTTAAAATTGGTGGTAAAGGAGTATTGTTGGAATTTTATTGCATAATAATAATAATGTAACTTTTTTATTCTAGAACAATATTTTTTACTCTATCTTAGAATTGGTAATAAAGGATAATGGCAGGAATTTAATTTAACAATAATAAAAATAATACTATTTAACTAAAAAAGGAAGAAAAAAAACTCAAAAGGAATGAAAAGAAAAAAAACAAACAGAAACAAAAGAGAGAGCCAAGACACACATAAAACACAAGACACATAAAACACACACACTTTGGTTTTGGTTTTGCTCTTTCTCTCTTCTCTCTCTCTTTTCCCCCATTTTCTACTTGTGTGAGAATTGAGATTGAGATAGAATAGATCAATTCATTCAAACCCCAAATTTTCATTCAACTTTTTATGTTTATTTAATTTAATCACTTTTTTTTAATTATTGCCACCAATTAATTAATAATTCACTGACCCTTTTGCTCTTTGTTCCAAATCCTCAAATTTTCGTCATTGCCCATTATTTATCTCTCATAAAGTTTGCGACTTTTTTTTTTGTGTTTTTGAAAGATGAGTGGTGGTGGGTTTAGGGCTTCCTCAATTCCCAACAGTGTGAGGAAGATGATCCAGAACATTAGGGAAATTACTGGGAATCATAGTGATGAAGATATCTATGCAATGCTTAAGGAATGTTCTATGGATCCTAATGAAACCGCTCAGAAGCTCCTTCTTCAGGGTATCATTTATTCTCTCTCTCCCTCTCTCTCTCTCTCACTGTTTCTGCTCTTTGAGTTATACCCTTGATTTGATCTTGATCTTAATACTTGTTGTGATGTGATCCATGTGTTTTCTCATCAGGGTTTGGTTTTGCTTTCTTTGCTTTGTTTTGAATTTGATTTTGTTAGAGGGTGGAAGTAGGGTTGGAATGATTGTGGTTGTTGTTATAATGACTATTTACTGTCGATACACTTTTGTTAGGCTAAGATTGGAATTATTTTTAATACCCCTTTTGGTTTTTGAGAGCATTTGTGTAGCTTGGATTAATTAAAGTTTAGGTTTTTGGATGGAATCTTGAATTTATGAGAGTATCTATTTTCTTACACTGGTTGATTTGTTAAAGTGGTGGACTTTGCTCATTGTGTTTATATGGTTCATTAGGTAATTGTTTCAGTATAATTATATAAATAATTAGGCTAAATTCGAAGTTAATAGTTGCGTAGCAGATAGGTGTTTAACGGGTCGGTTTCGTTTCGAGGAGAAGAAAATTCAAACTGATAAAAAATGGCCAGTTCATTCTTTCCAATATTCTTGAGAAAACCCTAAACTAAGCAAGCTGATGAAAAGCGTGTTGGTTCAGTTCAACTCGATAAGCTATATTCCAAAATTTAAAAATCTAAAAAATTTAATGGTGGCACTGTGGACACTACACAATAGTGTGGCAGTGGCAAACACAAGAGAGGATGGAGGTGGCCACAAAACAAGGACACACATGGTGGTGTACACAAAGGCGTTTTTGGGCAGTGGTGGTCGCATCTGATAGTGTCTGCATGTTGTCTTGACTGGAAGTGGAGCCCTATATTTGAAATTCGAAAATGTTGTATGTTGTTCTGCAATCTTTCAAACTTCAACTTCCCTTGACTGACTAAGTGATAACACAACATTGTAAGTAAAATAAAAAAAAAATATTGATTTTGTTCAACGCTCGTGATTAACTTTGAACGTCATGAACCTGATACCTGAACCAAGGTTGGGTTGGGTTGGTTTGCGGCTTTAACCCAAACACGATTAAAAATTGAACCAACACAATTGGTTTGGATTGGGTTTTCTGGTTGAATCAAACCCAAATAGCAGATAACATGGCAAAGCTACAATAAAAAGAATAATGGAATGATAACACTTCAATTTTTTTAACCGAGGACATAGTTTATGATCCTATTTGTTTTTATACCAATCTGAAGAAAGTAGTATAGTACAAGGGATTGAATATTGATATAATAGAGAAGAAAAGTACAGGAGTTGCTTTGAAAAAGGTAATAAAGGGTAACTAATTCATCATGAAAATAACAGTTAAAACTAAAATCATATTTAACATATTTATTACAAACTCAGATGATTGACAATAGCTGATGAGGTATGAACAGGAAGAGAGATAGATCTTTTGAAAAAAGGGAATTAGTGTGGAGAGTGGAGACAACTGCATTACAAAGCTGTAGGTGACCTTTATAGGTTGAAGGAGAAAGAGTTGCATGAATACGAGATTTACCTTGTTCTATGCGGTAATGAATGAAGTGTTGAATGCTAGAGCCAGGTTGAAGGGCCATGCTGCTACATTATTGCATGTATCAGTATCCTTGAGATTTTCTGATGTTGTAACAAATGGAATAATCTATTGGTGCATGAAGTTTGAAGTTCTATTGCACACCAATATTTTTGTGACATTTTGATTAACATCTTGCTACTTTTCTGTTCCTCCTATTTGGGTGAATTTAAGTCAATGAGTTTTTGTTCCAAACTATTAGTTGTCAGTTTTAACTTTTATGCATGGTTAATTTTACATGCATTTGAGTGGCCTTAAATGTGTTGTCAGATGCTTGTTGATAATCATTTTCATTATCTTCTAACTGTTTCCCCTTTTGAGTTATTGATGGATTAATAAGTTCCATGTTCTCATTGTTTTTGCACATAAGGATCCATTATATTGCCATTTACAAAGGCATTTTGAAGCAGCTTGGGCATTGTATCATCGTTTTTAACTCTAAATGAATTTATGCTCTGTTCTCTATTTTATCGTTCTTGCTACATTGGTGTCTAAACATACATCACTTGTTTTACAGACACATTTCATGAAGTCAAAAGAAAGAGAGACAGAAGAAAGGAGGTAAGATATTTATTGTAAGTGATGAACTTCATTAATGTAATATTAATTGGCTCTCTTGGTTGATCATCCCTTGTTTCTTTTGTTCTTATTGTTGACTATGTTTTAGTACACGACATAAGAGATATGCTGGAATTTTGTGTCGCACGCCCGCACACACACACACACACACACACACACACATATATATATATAATATAAGGGGACTTCTTAGGAGTTCTAAGAAGTTGTGCCACTCGTTTGGTTGATATGTGACATGGCTCTTTGTACCAACTTTTTGCTCTACCTATTTTAAAAATTTGTGCTAATCTCTTAACATAGTTTGCTAATTTTGTTCTTGTTTCTCCTTTCATTTATTAATGATTTTGCAGAATCTCAACAACAGAGAACATGTGGAACCTCGTGGGAGACCTGGCTCCCTCGGGCGGGGGCTTAGGGGTGGTCGAGGAAATTTCTCATCTCATAATATATCTCATGGTGAATAACTGTTCTGAACTACAACATATCTGACTGTTTATTTATTTTCCCCCTGTTGGATAAAATTGTTCTTTGCTCCGACTAGTTCAGGCTGTGTATCAAGAAGTTATAGAAGTCGATAGAGGAATATGATGTAATAGTATCCCCTGGTCGTTTTCTGTCACTTTTTGTCTTCATACCAATTGTATTGCGGCATATCTCGAAAGCTGTTATCTGGCTTTTTGCATGCATACCTTGAAGCTTAGTTGAAATATAACAGCTATAGCTGCATTATAGTGTGGATTATTACTTAGACATAGATGTAATGTTGGCTAGTCAAATCCTCTAAATTAAGAATATATTTTTGGACCTTCTCTCAGATACCAGTGGAAGAAACACTCAGATTACAGGAAAAGATAATGGAGCTCGCCTAGCTTCTGAGAAAGTGGCGCCAAATTTATCAGCTTCTCAAGAGATAATATCTAAAGGGAAAAGTTCTGGAACAAGGTGACTGCTATATTATGTTATTTGTCTTGTTTTAACTATGTGCTATTGCTATCTTCTATCTACCAATTTCTGGTAAATATTGTTTAAACAACATAAGTAACATAACTATACGTACATTTTCTCAGCTCTGCGCCTATTATTACCAATGGTCCTACAAATGCGGCTTCTGGAACTATTAGTGGTGTGACTCCTTCCCCTTCCTCTGGAGACATAATGGTTCAATCTTCTGGCAATAATAATAATGTGGATAGTGCTTCACCTTCCGATAATTCAACTAAAGTTGCAACGGTCACTTCTGGAACTGGCGCATCGCTTTCTTCCAGTAACCACTCCGGGCTTGGGTCAGCATCTTCAGCGGCTGCTTACTTCTCTTCTTCTGATCCGGTATTGGTTCCATCTGATAATTCATGGTTTCCTGGTGCTGTTAGTGCAATTAGACGCGAAGTGGGAAATCAAACCTCTCTTGGGGAAATAAATGCTGTTAACTCTGTCAAGAACAAATTAACTACTGGTTAGAATGTTTGACATTATCTTACATTCATAATTTATTGTGTTTTAATGTTTTACAATGTTATTAATGAACAATTTTTCCTCCTCCAATAACTGTATGCCAGCTTCTGAAACCAGTAGCTCTACTGTGCATGGAAAGATTCAAGGTAAATCACAAGGAGTGGCCAAGAATCACAGCAATGAGATGCCGTCTCCATCATCATCAGTAACTCATGGCAGCCCTTCAGTTAGTCGCCCTTCCTCTAATTACAATAACCGGTCGCAACAACTAGTTGGCTCTCAGAAAGGTAATCTTCTGCTATTCAACAAGCACAATTGTCTCTTGCATAGCCCCTATCACTTGGTGTTGGTTATTTCCTTGCACTTACTAGTAGCTAGTTATCTCCTAGATAGCTTATGAAAACAACGTTTAGCTTATATAAAATAGTTTGACTTTATTTTCTCTTTTGTTATAGAAATAGTTTATACATAAGCACATATGTTATAAATGGTTAATTAGATAGACTGTTTTTCCATACAGGGTCTTAGTCCATGTAACCAACCCCGTGGCTTATACGTTAGAGGTTGTTAGATTGACTTGCACAAGATATATAATTAGTTTCTGTTTTCAACAGCTGGTTCTAATAAGGAATGGAAACCAAAGCCGACAACTACATTGAATCAGAATTCTGGACCTGCTAGTGCATCTGAGGCTCCTCCTGTTTCAGCTGAAGTAACTAAGCAGTCACAATCCTCGTCTAATGCCCTTGACATCCAAGAAGCTACTTCAAAACTGCAGAGAAAATTTGAGGAATTTCATATCCCACAGCGTCAACATGTTATACTTCCAAATCATATCATAGTACCCGATTCTGAGAAGAACAAGTTTTGCTTTGGAAGTTTGGGAATCAATTTTGGAGTTAATACAACAAGCTATGTTAGTGGACCAGATAGTGAAAAGAGTTCCACCCCACTTTCTGAAACGTCTCAGGATATTGAAGAAACTGTGGAGGAGCAGAACTCAAGGTTTGTAATGTTCAAGTACATGCTTTGAGAATCTAGTTTGTGTTTAAGACTTAGAATCTCATTTTGAATACTTCTATTAAAACTTAGAAGAATATAAATATAGAAGTGTTTTTGTATGTTAAGGAAGAGAATAAACAATTTGTAATGACTAGGTAATATAACTAGCCTATCCTATCAAAGGGCAAGGCATAATTTCTATAACTTTCAAGAATTGAATATTTGAGAAATATAGCCAACATTTTTAGAAATTTTGAAAATGTGAAAACACGAATCTTCCTAGTCAGCCTTCCATCTTTTCTCTATAAGAGTTGTACACTATACGAATCTTCTATCTTCTTGTTAGGAACTTAAAATGAATACATGTTTTAGAAAATGAAAGCTGAAAATATTTTTAGAAAGTAAACATGCCCTATATTTTCTATTCTCATTTCGTACCACATATATCTGTTGTGTGCAATACCATTGTTTTGTGAAAAACATTTTAACTTAAATCCTTGTGCCTTTCTGTTTTGTTTTTAATGTGAATTATGTCTTTTAACAAACCAGTCAAAATGGTGCGGTTACGTCTGAGGCGGGAGATTATCCTGACCATCCACAATCACCCGATAACGTACCTGGGACTTTAGAATCCAGTGAGGTTGATGGGTCATCCAGTGCTATTCGGGAGTATAATGAGTCCACCAAGCAAGACACTGTTTTTCCGTCTGAAGGTCATCAGTATCCAGGGGTGCATATTTCTCCAAACTATAGTTATGGTTTTGTGCCCCCAATGTTGGGTACTCAGCTCTCACCATTTGACAATTCTGAGTCTCAGACATGTGATATTTCTCGGATTCCAAGCTTTATTGTGAGCCCTTCCACCACTTGTATGGTTTTTGTTTAGTTTTGTTATGCATTTTTGTTGCTTAAAAAGTTAAGCACAGTTGTTATCTTACTCTAGGTCCATCCTCAATTGGATCCAGCCGGTTATTATGCCCAGTTTTACCGATCAGGTGCTGATAGTGACGGCCGTCTTTCTCCTTTTGCTTCTTCTGGGGCTACTGCTAAGTACAATGGCAATATTGCGGTGCTGCCTACGCCAAATTCTCAATCTCATCAAGAGGTTTGCATCAATATTTTCAATGACATGTAATATGAATTACGGAAATCCATATTATGATTATAAGCGTTTTATGTGATTTTTACCATTTGGTTGATGCACAAAAATTCCGAGTTTATGAAAAATTTAATTCATTATATGATGATTTGCAGGGAGGTATCTTGTCCACAGCAGGCCAAACACCGCTTGTGACTCAACCTGCTGGACTGATGCAAAGCTCAATAGCTGTAACTCAGCAGCCCGTCCCCGTCTTCCGACCAGGGGGCGTTCATATACCCCATTACCCACCAAACTACATTCCTTACGGTCACTATTTTTCGCCATTTTACGTCCATACTCCGGCAATCCATCAATTTTTGGGTAACGGTGCTTTTCCTCCACAACCTCAGGCCAGCACTGTATATCCACCTCCCCCAGCTGTGGCAGCCCCGGTGGGATTGAAATATCCTCCACAATTCAAACCTGTAACAAATGGAGCAAACCCAACTCACCTTGTAATGCCAAATGCTTTTGGAATATATGGCTCCGCTCCAGCTGGTTACAATCATAATTCTGCAACAACTGCAGGGAATTCAAATTCTAATGAGGATCTCGGTTCTTCCCAATTCAAGGAAAGTAATGTATACCTCAGCGGACAGCAGGTTTGTAACATTTGTTCCTTTATTTTTTTTTAGTTTAAGAAAAATCACTTTCACCGATTCACGTGTTGAAGTTCAATTAAGAGCTTGTTTGTAGCAATTTTTTAAAGAATAATCATTTTTTTTAAATAATCACTTTTTGAAGTTTTCATCTGTTTGTTACAACTGAAAAAAAATCAGAATCTGGAAATAATCTAAAAGCTACTTTAAATGAGAAGTTGTTTTGAGTAGCTTCTCAAAAATCATTTTTTTATAACTGATTCTTTTTAAAAAAGTGATTTTCATTACAGTGGACAAACACAAAACAACTTCTGTGTTTTTAAAATTCTCTACATTATTGAATGCCAAAATCACTTTTTGTATAATCCATAACAAAACCGACCCTAAGTTTAGCAGATTTAATTCAACTCCTGCTCCTTCAAGATAGTTATGAAAAACCAAATGCCATCATAATTTTTCTGCTTTACTTGACTGTATAATTTTTTTGGTACCAGAAAACTTATGTTTGATGATATAATCATGTTGTTTATTTCTGCTGCAGAGCGAAGGTTCAGCCGTGTGGGTGGCTGCACCTGGCCGAGACATGACTAATTTACCAACTACTTCATTCTACAACCTTCCACCTCAGGGTCAGCATGTGACTTTTGCACCTACTCAGCCTGGCCACACTTTCACGAACATCTATCACCCCGCACAAGCAGTGACAGCTGCAGCAGTCCATCCGCTGTTGCAACAATCTCAGACAATGGCAGGAGCAGTCGATATGGTAGGACCCGGAGGAAACGTTTATCAGCAACCTCAGCATACACAGATCAACTGGCCGAGCAATTATTAGATGATTGAATCCTATATAAGGAAATTTTTTGGGAAATTCAAAAATATAGTTGGATTTCCGCGAGGAAAAAAAGAGTGGCAATCTGCTACGTTTTGAGTGTAAAAAGCAGGAAAATTTGCCATTATGATCTTCTGATTGGTTGGATTGAGGACATGAAAGGTAGGACACATGTAACCGATATTGACCGTTAAAAAGTTAGATGAGGTAGAAACATATGCAGGACTTCTCTTTTATTTTTTTTTAATCCTGCTATTTTGCGTTTTAGCATCGATACCATTTCATAGTCCTTTCCTTTATTGAGGTCCTTGAATTCTATTAAGATTATTGTTGAGTGATGAGAAATGTTCATTCTTTGTTTTTAGTTTTGGGGTTTGATTATAGGGTTTGGAAGGGTTTAGGTTGGTGGGGAAAGCTTTTCTATTGCCCCTTGTGTAAAGTGAATTTTGATAGCTAAGTTGTTGTTTTGCTATGGGCAAAGTGAAAAATGTCTTTCCAATTGTTTTTCAGTTAAATGATGCATTCATCCATATTGTTAGGTTACTTAGGAATACTTGTGCAATTTATTCTAATTTTATTTGTTTCTTGACTATTTATTCCAAATCTCACCATTTTTGGTCAAACTAGTGTTTGAAAATGTGTGTGATGATGTTCTGAGATTGGATTCTACATTTCATCTTAGCCATTATGTAAGATGGTGTATAACTTGTTTGCACTTTATCATCAATGCACCAACCAAAAGTAGGTGTTTCTTGTTTACTTTCTAAAACTGTTTGACCAATTGCTTCTCCTTTGTGTGAATGTTGACAATTGTCTCTCCTATGATGAGTCTACAATGACTTGAATTTGCACAATTTCCACCCTTGTAATTATCCCAAAGATTACTTAGACATGCTTGTAAGGTGAGGTATTATACAATAAGTTTGAACAAAATATGCAAAATATTAATTTTAGAATGTTTACTTAAGAAAAAAAATAGAATGTGAAGTGAGAGAGGATTTTTTTTTTCTTTCTTTAAAAATACAATTTAGGTGAGTTAGGTTTTAGTGATTCACTGGAACTTAAGAAAAATAAAATCTCAAGGCTTACTGAATTATTAACATATTATCTATCAATAAAGTATTTAAAATTTAATGACTATACACTATCATTGTAAATATTTTTACACTGACACCAAACACAAATCCTTGATTGAATGATTATTTGATAATGGAAGTTATAACTATATAGTGAAATAATGGAACCATAAGTTACCATTTAAGATTGAAATCAACGATAGCATATTTTCTTTTTTCTCAATTTTTTATATTCATAGTGAGATTTAAACTTACATTCTTTTGGGATTAACCAAATTTTTACTAATTCAACCTATATCTAGTGATGGCTCTTAAGGCAGTTGAGTGAACGACTGTGTCAATCTTTTTTTTTTTT
>JBBPBT010000850.1:21720260-21736884 GCA_037974875.1 Cicer bijugum | reverse complement strand
AGTTAGTATGTATAGATATTAAAAAAAATTATATATAAATTCTTTATTTATTTATTATCCTTTTAGCATAAAATGTTATGTTACTATTTGATAAAAATAATATTAACTATACATATTATTGTTAACTGAAAAAACTTAACTATGAGTGAATTATATATTTATGATTTTACAACAAAACATAATATTTAGATAACTACAAAGCACCATTTTCTTTAATTCGTATGTGGCA
Source organism: Cicer bijugum (assembly GCA_037974875.1). Lineage (NCBI taxonomy): Eukaryota > Viridiplantae > Streptophyta > Magnoliopsida > Fabales > Fabaceae > Cicer > Cicer bijugum. The sequence continues at coordinate 21,736,655 of JBBPBT010000850.1, read as the reverse complement.
CCAAAATTCTAAAGATTTGCTTGCCTATATCTATTGACATGTGATTTGATTTTTTTTTTTTTTTACGGTATACAAACTTCATTCAAATGCAATGATTAGTTCAATCAAATTGAACAATTCGTCTTGGGGCATTCTCCATTCACTTTTTGACACTAACACAACTAAATAAGTCACCAAGAACCTCACATTAATACAAAGAGGAATCATAAGCAAATATAGCTATACTTAGCTAATATATTATTCCCAACAATCAAACCAATATTTTCCCCCTGATCAATGATCAAAGAATAATTTTTGTGAGTAGTATAAGCAACCAATTCAACCACATGCTCGATAGTCACTATAAGGTTTGTGAGAGGCTGGTGATGGCGTCATCCCACATTAGCAATGTTCTCATGGTACAATTCCAAAAGTTCAAACACATTTGAGACTTTCCAACGGTTACAATGAACACAAACTTAATGCAATCTATAAAGAGAATAGAACAAGAGATTAAAGCACATACCAACTCATGATTATCATATCTTAAACTTCACTATCAAAATGTTGAAACCACCATATTGCCATGGTGATTTTGACGGAGGTCGCTTCAATAGAGAAAAAAAGAGAATAGCATAAAGAAGGATTTGGGGGTGCTAATAGGATGTTGGGAATGTAGATCACAAGGAATAGATCTAAGGAATCATTGTTCATCGCTGGGACATATATAAAAATTTAGAATATTATAAATATGTATAAATTTTTATTTTTTAAGCATAACTACATAACTATACATCATAATAGTTTTTTCATAATTTGAAACATTGAATGATTTTTTTATTTTCAATATCAATAAAAATATCTCTATATAAATAACTAAACAATTATTTAAACACTCACATCTCATATAGTTTCACATCTAATTCTTGATAATATCCATCTAATAAATATTTAATTATTCAACACATCTTTATCAAATACATAAAAGAAATCTTTTAGTCTTAAAAAAACTACATAAAAAAAACAACTAACATGTATGTATGACGATAATTATATATTAATCTCAAAATAAATATGAAAATCGAAGGGAAGGGTCCAACCCCACTAAACCTGACATATGTAAGGTTTTGAGGAGACTCCATATGGATCACTCAAAAAATAGTGGCAACTATATGGGCTTAACACTTCAATCTATGAGTTTGGTAAGCAGGTAAACCAGAAAACTTGGAAAATTGCATTAAGAGGCAATAAAGTGGGTAAGGAGTAAGGACAACATTAGTTTTAATGTATCATGAGAAAAATGTCTATTTTGTAAGAAAAGTCATTACAAAGGGGAGGTGATTCTAAAGAAGATCTCTAAACAAGATCACTTGTGAAGTCGATAATCCAACTAATGTATTAACTAAGATACCGTCAATTTTAATGTGTTAATTTTATAGTTTGATATTTCTAAAATATATTTTATATTTAAATTTGTCTAATTTTAATTTTGTTTTTCTATCTTTTAAGATAAAATTAGTAGTAATAATTATTATTCTTCTTCTTATATATTTCATCTCAAATATTTTTCTGAAGAAATCCAATTTCATAAATATTTTAAGAGTTCTAATAATATTTATATCATCAACATAAAAAATAAATATTATAAATTCATTAATTTCTAACTTTTTCTTAAACATACATGAACAAATGATATCATTTTAATATCTTCCATTTAAAAAATATTTACTAATAATATTATACAACATGCATCTAAATTATTTAGGTACATAAAAATATTTATTCAATTAAGTAATTTATTTGAGAGTCCAAATTATATGCTTCACAAAAATTAAATCCTTCAAAAAGTTTCACATAATTATAACTATCAACTGAGTCATATAAATACATTGTAGTATGTCATTCATATGTAAATAAAACATTAATGATTTGACGTGATAGTAAATTTTATCAGTATTAAAAAATATATTTGAATTCATTGTTGGAGAATATGCCTCTTCGAAATCAATAACAAATTTTTGTCAATACTCTTGAATAATAGGTCAAATTTAATATACCGTTTCCTATTTTTGTAAAAATATACTTATATTTAATTAGTTTCACATCTTTAGGTCTATAAACTTAAAATCCAAAAACATTTTGTTTTGCAAAGTGAGTTTAATTTTGCATCAAATTGTGTTTTTCTATTTAGCTAATCATTATTTTGTTGATAATCTTTAATAGTGTTTCGTTCATGATCATTATTGCCATTTTACACATATAGCACTATATTATATGCTAAAATGTCATCAATGTTGCCTCTCTTTTGGTTCCATTGTACTCCACTTACGACATCTTTTTTTGAGATCTCTTCGTATTAACAAATTTCAGGTTCTTGATCAATTATTTTAGAACTGAAAATCAATTATATAAAAATATTTTGATTGATTTTCCATATCTTTACTTAAGTTATCTTACATTTTAGCTCATTTTCTTATTTAAGGATATTTATCTTTGAAACCAAAAAATATACCGCACTTCATGTGGGCGGAGATTTATTTGCAATCATATATTGTCCAACAAGGACATTAATTTTATATTTAGATTATTAACAACTAATACTTGATTTGCTAAACTTTGTAAATGAGTTATCTTTAGAATTTTCGAATCACAATAGTTTATATGATGATCAAGATAAAATAATATTTTATTTCAAGCAATACTAATTTTCAGTTGCTTATATATTTTCTCTTTCTAATATTAGAAACACTAATTCATTAAATATAATGAACAAATTGAGTTCTAAAACAAATTTTCAACTATTATCTAAAGAAAATAAATGAGATTCATATATAATATATATTCTCAAAATTCATGCATTGTATTTGAGTAATTGAACCATACATAACTCACTCAAAAATGCTTATATAGATAATATTAGGATATTGACCAACATATATTTTATATTTAAATATATTTAATTTTGTTTTTTTTTTAATCTTTTAAGAAAATGCTTATATAGTAATAATTGTTATTTATCTTTTATTGGTGGTTGTATTGAAAGTTGAAACATTTGATTTCAACTTTTTGCAAACTGCTTATATATATAGTACTAATATAACACTAGGTTCTAACCTCTAGTGGACTAAATGTGAGTTTTGTATGCATATATCCCTTTATTTTTCAAACATTCCCAATCTGCCACTCTTTGAAAAAAATTTCTCAAAATGCCACACTTTTTAAACTCAACATGAAGTCTCTCCCTAGAGAAGCGACCTCCTGAAGAGGAAGCCTCTCCCTGGGGAAGCGACCTCCCAAAGGCATGGGGCACGTTTTTTGAAATTTTTTTTTTTTGAAAAGGTGCTTGTTATTATTAATTTTATTATTTAATAAATTAAATATATTAATAAATTTGTAAATAAAGTTTAAACTTTAATTATTATTATTATTATAATAAATTATTATTATACATATAATTAAAAATTAATATAATTAAATTAAATAATTTAATGATTTAAAAAATAAAAATAGTAATAATAAATTAAAAAATACAATAATAAATTATAAGTAAATCTTATATTTTTATTATTGTTATTATGATAATAAATAATTATTATACTTATAATTAAAAATTATTATATTTAAAATTATAATATAAATTATATATATTATATTATAATTTTCAAAATAAATAAATAAAATAAAAATTGAATAATAATAACAATTAAATGAAAAGAAATTTATATTACTAACATGAAAATTAAAATACATGAAATTTATATTACTAACATGAAAATTAAAATACATGCAATTGTTCCTGCACAAACAGATAAAACAACTAAATTCCTCTCTGTAACAGAAATGTTAACTTTGTCACCTGAGAAGGTGTTGCTTCTGTCGGTTGCACATCAATTGGTGTTGTTGTCACCGGGGGAAGATGTGGTTCTATTGTTTGCACAGCTAGCAATGTTGTTGCTTGAGAAGGTGGTGCTTGAGAAGGTGGTGGATTTGTTGGTTGCACTGCAATTGGTTGTGTTATCATCGGAGATGGTAGTGGTTCTATCGCTTGGATAGTTGGTTGTAAACCATGTCTCCGCAGTTGCTTCATTTTGGTTACTTCAAGATCTCTTGGAAGTATAACCCTCGACCGACCCTTCATGAAACGCTACAATCATTTATTATTAATGTAAATAAATAAAAATCAACATATAATACGAATAACAAACATTTTGTATTTTTAGTTATTACTAACCGAGGTTTTTGAAATGGTAGAAGAAGATTTGTGAAGGGATTGAGAGAGATGAGTTAGATTGAGAGCCTCCATCCTTTTTTATTCTCTTCCATTGTTTTGCGTCGAATATCCTCATATGATGATTCCATTTTGTTCACAAGATTGCGACTCCAAACACACTTACACTGCAAACATTGATGACAACCAAGTTAGAATAATGCAAATAGATAAACAAATAGGATTTTCAAAGATGTCAAACATTTAGGATTTTCAAATAGCTAAACAAAAAAATTAAGACAATAACAAAAATGAGCACATCAAACACAACACAACAGTAAAAGAAAGTAGTAAAAAAATAACATAGATTGAAGAGTACCATGTCATAAACAACAAACAAGAATTATTAACAATCATAAATTCATATCATGATTGTTGTCATCAAAATCATCATTAAAAGTTGAAGTTTCAGGATCATCATCTGTAGTCATTCTTGCCAATTGTATATGTGTGGTTTTATTAGAAAAAATGTGTTCCAAATTTTGAGATGGGTATGGTTCAATGGGTGTTATAATTTCATCATCTCCACCCATGTCATACAAGTCTCGTGGCTTTAAATGAATAGGTATGCTCCATCCATTTTCCTTTTCATCATCCACATAATAAACCATTTGAGCTTCTGACGCTTTAATGTATGGCTCATCATCTTCATGTTCCCCAGTATGTATTAGTCTTGCAAAATTTATAGAGGTAAAACCCAACTTATCTGTCTTAATACCTCTTGGATTTGTGGTATTCGCCCATTTGCATTTAAACATTGGTACTTTGAAGCCATCATAGGAAAGCTCAATGATAACTATCAATCTTCCATAGTAAGGCACTCCTCCAAATCTCATTTGGGCATCACTATTGCTTAAGTAACTTCGTGTCCCGAACATGCCAAAAACTCCACTATTTTGAGTTTTTAATAAATTGTCTCGTTCCAATGTTCGAAATTTGAATCCATTGACATTAAATGCAGTGAACCTTCTAACTTTATCAGAAGGACCTTGAGCAAGACTAACAAGAACATTTTTATCTGATCCACTAATGTTGTCGAGATTGTTGCGAATTTGAAGACCATAAAATATACAATTAGTCACATTCTTATTAAAAATCAAACCAACTCCATCACCAGTTTTGTCATGAACACTAACACGATTGCGGAACCAATGAGGAAACTCTCTATGAACCTTCTTGTCTACCTCAGAAGTACTCCTTGCACCACTCCTTATTTGGCTTCGAATAATACTTCAATATTGCCTATTTGGTTATATCAAATTAGATGTATAGGAAAAAAAACAGTGGTAAATAATACAAATATAATAAAATTACCTACCTTAGATAGTAGTCAACTATGATGCAGTTTGTTAAAACGTGTCTATGAGCCTATAACTTTTCAATTGGTGTAAGTGTGTAATATGAAGAACCACCAACTGATTTTCCAACTCTAGGAAATAATTCAGCTACACGTGAGTCAGTTTGTATCTCATTAATAGGCTCATCATCTACACGACTAGGTTGATTCCATCTAGTCTCAATGTTTTCTATATACCTTGAACAAAATGTAAGAATCTCTTGTACAAGGTATCCTTCTACAATAGACCCTTCTGGTGGTGCTTTATTACGTACATACGATTTATGTAGTCCTAAGTACCTATTATTGAACCACAATAATATTAGTCTGAGTAAAATTGTCAACTACTAATTATTGAAGGAACAAGAACAATATTTTACCTTTCAATAGGATACATCCATCGATAATGAACAAGACCTCCAAGTTTAACTTCTTCAACAAGTTGAACAACCAAGTGAACCATAACAGTGAAGAATGAGGGAGGAAATATCATTTCCATGTGGCATAAAGTGAGGACAACCTGATTTTGCAATTTTTCCAAATCATCAACATTCAATACTTTACTGCATAAATGTCTAAAGACTGAGCAAAACTCAATCATTATAGCTGAAACATCATCAGGTAATGTTGCTCGAATGGCTAATGGTAGAAGTTGTTCCATCAATATGTGACAATCATGACTCTTCAACATTCCATTCAACTTAAGATTTTCCATGTCAATGCATCTAGAAATGTTGCTTGAATAACCATCAGGCACAGTGATATTCTTTAAAGTTGTTAAAAATCTCTTCTTACCTTTAGTAGTCAGAGTAAAGACTGCTGGAGAAATTCTTCCATTTTCATTGGGCCAAAGGTCAGGTCTTATGCCCATAGCTTTAAGGTCTTTTCTTGCATTAAGATGATCTTTACTTTTTGTGCTATCATTTAGCAAAGTAAATATGATATTATCGCACACATTTTTCTCAATATGCATCATGTCAAGATTGTGGTGCAGAAGATTATCCTTCCAATATGGAAGTTCAAAGAATATGCTTTTCTTTTTCCATTGTATATTGACACCTTGTGTAGGTCGTCCACCACGTATTCTTTTTCCCGATCTTTCTTTATCTGGCTTTCTACCAAATGTGACGTCAATATTTTGAACCTGTTCAAGAATTTGAAGCCCAGATAATCTTTTAGGTGGACCACGCATATCTTGTTGACCATCAAAGCGAACCTTGTTCAATCTAAATCTATGTCTTTGATCAAGAAAATGACGATGACCCATAAAACACCATTTTTTGCTATGAGGAAGACGACAAGGAGTAGATTCAATGTTACACGATGGGCAAGCAAGTCCAGTGTAAATGTTCCACCCAGAAAGCGTACCCAGCCCCGAAAAATCACTAATTGTCCACATCAAAGCTGCATGTAATGTGAACATCTCTTTTTTAAAAGAATCGTATGTATCAACCCCATTTGTCCATAACTCCTTTAATTCTTTTACAAGAGGTTGTAAATAGACATCAATATCATTTTCTGGCATTTTTTTTTACCGGGAATTATCATTGACATTATAAAAGATGTATGTTTCATGCACACCCATGGAGGAGTGTTGTATGGAATGAGAATAATTGGCCAAATACTATAATTTGTACTCATCATACCAAAAGGATTAAAACCATCACTAGCTAATGCAAGACACACATTTCGCGGGTCTGATGCAAACCAAGTGTGTGTCAAGTCAAAATGTTTCCATGCTTCAGAATCTCTAGGATGCCTCAACATTCCATCATTGTTACTATTATTTGCATGCCATCTCATATCTTCGGCTGACTTTGAGGAAAAAAATAATCTTTGTAACCTTGGTTTTAATGGAAAATAACGAAGAACTTTTGCAGGAACTTTCTTTCGATTATTGCCATCACCAGACACTCCAACTGCACCAACATTTTCTTTTGATTTCCATTTGGAAGTGTTACAAATTTTGCAGGTCTCCCTTTCTTCATCTTCCTTATTACCCCAATAAAGCATACAATTATTTGGACAAACAGGGATTTTTTTCATAATTTAAACCAAGCTTGGTGATTGTTTTCTTGGCTTCATAGAATGAATTTGGTATATTTGCAAATTCAAATGCATTTTTTAATAACTCTAAAACCATTGTCATGGCTTTATCAGTCATTCCACATAAACATTTGATGTGATACAACTTTACCAAAAAGGATAGTCTTGAATATTTAACACACCCTTCATACAACGATTTTTCTCCTTCTCTACTTAATTCACAGTACTATTTGGCCTCTTCATACCTTTGATGACTTGCATTTTTCTCCTTCTCTGCATTTGATTCAATGAGTACTTCATTTGCATGAACTTCAACTCCAAAAGCATCGTTAATCATGTTCTGCATATGATCATCAACGGCAACTGTGTCTTGAACTATATTAGAAATACTAATTGGTGAGATAGTACTAGCTTCTCCTATGGGCTCCCCATGATGTACCCAATGGGTGTATCCCTTTGGAAATGGTTTGCACTTTAAGTGATCACACATTACACTTCTACTCTGCGGTTTTTTGAAACCACAACGTTTACAAGGGCATATTATTTCGCCATTTTCTAATTCATCTCGAAAGGCAAAATTAATAAATTCCTTTATCCCTTGATCATATTCATCCGATGTGTGTGGCCTCTTAATCCATGATTTATCCATTGCTATAAAGAAGATAATTCAGAAAGAACATAATTCAACTTAGATCAACAAAAAGAACATAATTCAACTTAGAACCAAAAAAAGAAAGAACATAATTCAACTTAGAACAAAAAAAAAGATTGACCTTAAACAGAATAGATTCACTAGGCATAAAGGAACAAATCATAACAACGTCATACCCTTAGAAAATATTACCCATTAAACATTCAAAATATAGAACTAGACCAGATATATAGTACTAGACAAACAATAACTAATTTTAACGTTAAAAAAAAATAAAGAACTGGATATACCAAACTGGAGAACAAGTACATTAAAATTTTAATGCCACTGAGTTCATTAAAACCATTATCACAAACAAAAGGGCATGATATCAGCCAACAATATAATTTAATACCAAGCCAGCAAAACTATCAGCAACTTACAGGTGAAAAGTATAAAGTTGAAGAAGAATGGAGATTGAATTATTGAAAGCAAACATGAGAATAAAAAATATATCAGATGAAAAGATGCAGAGAAAAACAATAACCAGTTTTATTTCACATTTCTACTTTCTCCGATTATATCTTCAGGACACAGGTCCAACATAAATATCATTGACATTGCCACTACTTTACAAGTTTTACGTTACTGGGGACCTTCATTCAAACACATATTATTGCCTTCAAAGTTTCAAAGGCAACCAACAATCTGGAAATTATTTTTAAAAGCAAACAAACCAATCATTAACATATATCAAACAATCAAACCAGGAGAACGTTATATCAAACAGACAGTGCATACCTGGCCAAGCTTGATTTCTCCTCTATTTGGATTCTAAAGCACATGAATGTTGCAAACCACAACTTTACGAGAATCTGTCAAAATTTTAATTTACAGAAAACTGAAAAATAACATAATAAATGAGTATATGATATCATAATGTTCTTTTAAATTTTTAAAGTATTAAATATATAGTAAAATATAGACTTAATTATTTAAAATTTTCCTCTCCAATACTCTACAAAAACTAACTGGCAAATACACTCTAAGTAGGGCTGTGCATGGTTGGTTTTAAAAAAAAAAAACCAAACCATATCCATTTAAAAACCAATATATGGATTTGGATTTATAACCAAATCCATTATTTGGTCTAAAACCAGTTATAAAACCAATTGTAAAACCGGTTATGGTTAAATAACCGGTTTTTTTATGCAACCAATTTTAAAAAATCAATTTTAAAATCGATTTTTTCTCAAAATCAGTTAAAATTTGGTTATTTTTAAATATCTATTTTTACAAAACAATTTAGGCATAGTTTAAAAACCGACTATTTATAAAAAATCGATAAAATTCTCAAACCAACTCAAAATCACAAAATATAAGTAAATTTTTGAAGCATCTCCCTTTAAACATTTGCTAGTATAAAGTGAGTCAAGTAACTAATTGAGTCAATATCTTCAAAAGTCATATACTAACTATATCAAGAACAATTACAAAAAAAAAATGTAATTTAATGAATAGTTCAAGTCACACAATGATTTTCCAATTTTATCTAAATTCAAGTGACACATAAAATGAGAAAAGTTCTTAAGTGTAGTAATAAAACTCAACAAACATAAAAATAGTCTCTCATGTAAATAAAAATGGAACTAGAAATGGCTCAAAGGACTAAGAATAAAGCTGCAACTCATGATGATGAAGCTTCAACTCATGATCATCAAGCTGTTGCAAATAATGATCAAGCTTCAAACAATCAAGCTGCAACTCATGATCATCAAGCTTCGAACAGTCAAGCTACAACTCATGATCATCAAGCTGCAAACAATCAAGCTACAAACAATCAAGCTGCAACTCATGGTGATCAACTCAATTTGACTGTAAATTGTAACAATTCTCAATCTTCACCAATTAGCAGCAACAGGGGTGCATTCCTCATTGCCTTATAACGATTATTGATAAGGAAATGCAATAAATTTATTTCAGTAAAAAAAACTACCAACAGTATTACAAAGTATACAACAACTGAAATGGGGCTCAGTTTAAAAAATACCAATGCCTCTTTCCATGTAAGATTAGGGTGGACAACATGAATTAAATAATGTCATGAGGTCCTATCATAAATTACGTCAAATGATAACTCAAATAGAATAAGCCTTTCTTTCAATTGGTTTAAAACCATTGGATGCGTAATGCATAGCCAAGGTCTCGAAGACTCGTTGCTAGTGTCTAATGCCAAAGGCACATGCTATGATCCTTTTTCAGATTCCTGAAACACAATATTTTCAGATTTTGTCCAAGGACACAATATTTTACTGCATCATAGAGCCAATACCTGAACCCCAAAAGATAAATTACGGGCATAAGTTCAAACACAAAATAGTTGATAAAATGAGTTACATAAAGAAACATACCATTAGCAGCAACAGGGGTCCCAATTTTGTCAATTCTCAATCTTCACCAAGAGAAATACGAACCGAACAAGCCCCACCAAATTTCATATAAGTTATTTCTGAAGAAAAAAAAAAACAGTTACTTATCAAATCATAATTTAACAATTATTAACTTACATTCAACTATTAAAGCATTTACAATGTTACCTTCCTCTAAAATCTCAAGCTCCTTGAAATCCTCAACTAAAAGTGAATCACTTATTGAAGACGTTTTTCGCAATCCTTTAAGCCAACTAGCAGTACAAACTAGAGCTTCAACCGTTTGAGGTGTGAGACAACTACGGTATTCGTCAATCACTCGTCCTCTGGTACTAAAAGTAGACTCAAAGGCCACTGTGGAGATAGGTATCGCAAACAAGTCTTTGGCTATCTTTGCAAGAATTGGAAAACAGCTTGAGTTTAACCTCCACCAGTTTAAAACATCAAAGTTGGTAGATGACCGACTCTCTAAAGATTCTTCCAAGTACCTTTCCAAATCAGACTTTTCAGTAAAGGACGAACCAATGCTCATTAAAAATCTATTATAACTATAAAGATCTTCCTTACCACACTTAAATCAAATTCAGTCGATTGTGAATCACTTTGGAATCCTTCTCCAACACCACTATACTCCAGAATTAGTTCATCCAAACGGGTTTTCAACAAATCTTTTAATTTGGTTGCATCAAATAAATTAAAGTTCTGAAATCATTCCAAACAAAAGATTGGTTTTTACGACCTTTAGTTCTAGGTGGTAACATAGTAGTTGTGTTCGGGACAATTGGTGGAGGAGAAACAAACAAATCTTCTGTCTCAGATTGATCACCCATCTTGATGAAATGTTACTGGTTGCTGCAAAAATGATGAAGATAGTTAATGAACTTAAAATGTTCAAGGTACAAACAACCAAGAAATTGTCGCAAACAGAAAAAAGTCAGTAAATAGGTAGATAACCAAGAAGGCAAACACCCTACATAACAATATTTAAAGCATCAACAAGTTAGGTTTGAGTAGTTTATTAGAAAGTAGGGGATTTGATTTGTAAATTTGTTGCTGTAATTATAGAATAATCATGCCTTTAACTTTTATAATTTTGTAAGGGAAGATTTAAATCTAATGACCAAGGATTATCATGCTTTGCTTGTTCTGCACATTCAATCATGAATTCATTGATATATGGCATTCACACTTGTGATGCCAGGAAATTATGCTTTTACTGGACAACATTTACTGTTTAATATAGTTGAAATTGTATGTTTCCTTTTCCTATTTTCTTTTCAGTTCGCCACTTGATGTACTGACTTCTTAGCTTAGGAATTTAGTAGGTTTATTAAACTTTCAATTGCTTGTTTGGAGTGCTAAATTTCATTTTCTCTGTCTGAGAGTTTTCTATTTTCTACTTAAGTCATTTTTTGGGGGCTAAAATAGGAGTTATAATTTCTGTGACCTGAGTAGTGGTATATGAGATTAGGTATCTCACCATAAGAAATGTGTTGCATGGCAGGTACCTTGGATGTTTGAAAACAGAACCTGTGCAGAACACTAAGCCCAATTGATTTTCCCTTGAGCCTAAAACTATATCTTCATGTGTGAGTTAAAACCTAGATACTATAAGTAATTTTATCAAACAGATGGTCTACACGAAAACATTAAGAAACAAACCAAAATATTAATACTGATTAAGATGTAGTATCTAACAAATAGGAAAGTTAGGAGAAGAAAAAAGGTAGAAGTAAGAGTAAGAGCAGATACCTCGGCTCAAGCGACGGAGATGATGATGATAGTTTGCACGAAGATGGTGATTCGTAGCACAAGATGTCTCAGGTTGCTGGGAAAGATTGACGAGAAACGTTGCCGGAAAACGCGGCCGGAAAATGCCGTCGGAAAACGCCATCGAAAAACCCCGTCGGAAAACGCAACTGGAAATTGCTTTTGAGAGTTTTGGGGGTTTAGGGTTATGGGATTGAGATTGGAATTTTGGAGTTGGGTGGAAAAAATCCGGTTTAAATCCAAATCGAAAAATAAAATGTGGTTGGTTATCTGACCGATTTTAAATAAATTGGTTTATATCCATATTATTTTAACCGGTTATTAAAAATGGTTTCATATCCGGTTATGGATTTTGGTTTCTAAACCGGTTTTTTTGCACAGCCCTAACTCTAAGGGACCAAATTGATACTTTTGTATTTTTGATTTTGAAGTTGTAATCATTTGTACATTTGTTTTTTTAATTAGATGGTGCAATTGTTGTCATATGAAAGTCATGCAGTGTGTAGAAACATGTTGCAGGTTTATAGTAGTTACAAATTCAATGTTCGGTTTTTTACTAGTTTATTTTAATATTATATTGTTTTGTATTTCAACATTATGTACGTCCGAATTCATGAGATTTGAGTTCTAATATACGACATCTAGGTAGAACAAAATTCCTTTTTAGTTTTCATTTCAGATATGTTTAGAAGTATTTATTTTCTATGTGATTATGTGACATAAAATTGACGAACATCTAGTATAGCACCTATGAAATTACATATTTTAAAAGTAAGTTACATTGAAACTAAATGTTGAAGAATTTATCCCTCTATACGAGTGAACAAACTATCTTCTTTTTTTGACAAAGAGTGAACTATGTATCTTCAACCTTTTATGAATTAAAATATATTAAATTACATCCCCAAAAAAAAGAACTAGAGAAACAAAAAAAAAATAGCATAAAAAAACAACCCTCCATAGAGTTTTAGTTCACTCTAGTGCAAACATTGTTATTTCCAACTGGTAAACTTCTGAAGTATAAATGTGATCAGGAACATAGATTTCTTAAGATTATTGACATTCAGTTTCCACAACATGTAAGCACAACTTCTGTTCCTATTAGCCTTAATTCAAAGAGAAAATTTGTTTGCTAACTGGGGAGAGAATGCAAATTATTTATGCTCATTGATCAATTACAAGCCTGGATTTGGGTAATTCCAATGGAAAAACACGATTCTCTTCCCGTCATAACTCAAGTGCATCCATTATAGTAAATATTTTTGCCAATAATTAAATATCTAGTCCATTAAATCCATTTTTTTTTTCTCTTACAAAACTAGCAGAAGAAAAAACCAGTTTACATCAAAGAAACAAACTAACACAATCATTCTATAAAAACAGAATAACCAATAGCCAAATGAAAAAAGTATGATTCTTCAAATAAAATACACATTCCATCAACTGAAGAAAAAAAAATTAATAGTCCAACAGAATACTAATTCCTTTCTTCAGGTCCCAACCCATACTCAGTGAAAATTAACAGTCACAGACATTAACAAACTGCAATTGAATAAACAACACTGAAAGATTAAAAGTAACACAATCATTGTATAGAATCCATCCAAAAATAGAAAGTTAACGGAACTCACTAGAGCTATCCTTGGTGAACGAACACCAATCCTATGCTGTGAACGAAGCCGATCGAGTCCATCACCGGAGAGAAACTTATGTGAAACCTTTCCAGGAATGAACTTAATCGTACTACCGAACTTGATAAGTTTTAGGGTTGACAGATTTGGGGGTTTTCAGAAATGTTAGGGTTGTGAAAGGATGTGTGTGGGGCTAAGAAAGGAATACACGAGAGAGAGAGAGAGAGACTGAGGAATGAACATACAAAATCTGGACAAATAAAACATGTTTATGCCCTAAACGACGACGACGGTTGATTAAAACCGCCCTAGGAACCGTCGCAAACTGGTTAGTATGGTGGCGGCGGTTGACAAAAACCGCCGCAGCAACCGTCGCGATGTGAAGGTGAGGGCGGTTATTACCGAACCGTCGCAGGCCAAGTGTCACAAACTTAAAAATTTCGTGTAGTGTGACATCAGTTAAAATACAGTTACCTATAATTAATTGTGCAAAATTAATATTAACTTAAGTATATTTATTTTTCTTTATTATTAAATATGAATAACAATTATTACTATATTTAAAATATGATTTGAAATAAATATGTACTTAACAAATAAAGGACAAAAAAAGAAATTTTTATTTATGTACTTGACAAGAATGTGATCTTGCTCCTACGTATCTCCCGGTGCGATGGAGAAATCAAAGCTACGTAGTTCTTGATTAATGCAGATGTATTGATTGTTTTTAAAAAAAATTTGTTTTGTGATAAAAAAAAAAAGTTTTGCCAAAAAGAAAAAAAATAAAAGAGTTTGATTTGAATAAGTATTTTAAAATATGGATTTTAAGACGATCAAGTTGTACAACTTGTGTCCTAAAACACAAGAAATAAAGAAGATGTCACATCTAATTTAATCTTCAAAAAAAAAATTATTACTCTTGATTTTTAAATTGAATTTCAAAACCACAAAGTAGTACAACTTGTATTTTAACAAATCAAAATAAAAAAAGTTACACCTAATAAATAAGTCAATTTTAGATTAGTTTATTAAAATAAATAAATAAAATAAAGAGAATTTTATAACTATCAAGTTGTACCACTTGTGTCCTAATAACTCGAAGATTAAAGAGAATTACATCTAATAAATAAGTCGATTTTAGATTAGTTTATTAAAATAAATAAATAAATGGATAAATAAATAAAAAAAATAAAATAAAAATAAAATAAAGAGAATTTTAAAACTATTAAGTTGTACTACTTGTGTCCTAACAACTCAAAGATTAAAAAAATATCACATCTAATTAATCTTTAACATAATATTTATTTGTTTTTTTATGATGAAATTAATATTTAATTATGAAGGAAATTAAACTCTTTTTAAAAAATAATAAAATAAAATAAAATGAATAGATTTAAAAAAACTACATAGAAAAACAACTAACATGTATGAATGACGATAATTATATATATATATATATATATATATATATATATTATCTCAAAATAAATATGAAAAACGAAGGGAAGGCTCCAACCACACTAAACCTGACATATTGTCGTCCCTAGTTCATGAACCAAGAGAGCTACATATATAAGGTTTCGAGGAGGCTCCATATGGATCACTAAAAAAATAGCGGCATTGGTTTTTTGAGATCTCTTTATATTAATATATTTCAGGTTTTTGATCAATTTTTTTAGAATTGAAAATTAATTATGTAAAAGTATTTTGATTGATTTTTCATATCTGTATTTAAGTTATCTTACATTTTAGCTCATTTTCTTATTTAAGGATATTTATCTTTAAAACTAAAAAATATACCACACTTCATGTGGTCTGAGATTCATTTGCAATCATATATTGTCCAGTAATTTTATTTGGATTATTAACAACTAATACTTAGTTTATTAAACTTTGTAAATGAATTATCTTTAGAATTTTTGAATCACAACAGTTTATATAATGATCAAGATGAGATAATATTTTATTTCAAACAATACTAATTTTTAATTGTTTATATATTTTCTCTTCCTAATATTAGAAACACTTGATAATCAATAAATTGAGTTCTAAAACAAGTCTCCAACTATTATTTAAAGAAAATAGATGAGATTCATATATAATATATATTTTCAAAATTCATGCATTGTATTTGAGTAATTAAACTCACTCAAAAATGCTTATATAGATAATATTAGGTTATTGACCAACATATAGTTTATATTTAAATATATTTGATTTTGATTTTTTTTAATCTTCTAAGATAAATTAGTAGTAATAATTGTTGTTGTTTATCTTTTATTGGTGGTTGTATTGAAAGTTGAAAC
>JBBPBT010000850.1:21688649-21719792 GCA_037974875.1 Cicer bijugum | reverse complement strand
GAGTCATATTCTCTCCTTTTTTTTTTGTCTTTTTCTTTTCTTTTCTTTTTCCATTTTTTCTCTTTCTCATTCACACCAAAAATTCATAAGAGGTTAAACTTTCTTCTTCTTTTTTCACTTTTCTCCTTTTTTCTTCAATTCTTTCATTTTTATTTTCATTAGACATTGAAATAGAGAGAAATAAAATAATTTAAGAGGAAGAGGAAGAAGGATATGATCAAAAATCACATCTTTAAGGAAGTAACAATGATGGTGGTGAAAAAGATATCACGTCCACAAATTTCTTTTTTCTTTTAGTATTTATTTGATATTTTTGTTGATTAAGAGTATTCATTCATTTTTATTGCTTATGATTTCAACTAATTCCTCTTTATTTTCATACTTTCAGCATTGTTTAAGATTTATAGTTTTCCCCCAATTTTTTAAATTTCTAATTTTGTACTTGCAATGTTGTAGAAATTGGTTGTGAGTTTTCTTTGTTTTAAGGTTTAAAGTGTGTTTTTTGCACACTAATGCAATATAGATATATGAAAATTTAGAACATTCTTCATAAAAAAAATGTGTTAACCTTAGGGTTTTACAAATTGATTAATAATGTACACGTTGTTGGTTAAAGCAGTAGATAACGTAGTTAATAAGTTATCTTTGTGCACAATTTTACTTTGGGACATGTAAAGTTATATGAGACTTTAAGAATGAAAACTTGTATTGATTTTGACATTGACAATTGATTAAAAATACATCTCATTTGATAATTTTTACGGCAATTGAAGACTTATTGTGGGTGTATGATCGATGAATTCTTAGAATCATGTAAGGTAGTTCTAATATAGCTAATTTTTGAGTCAATAGTTTTGTGTGCTTGTGATGACTCGACGATTTTTGAGGGAATGTATCGAAAGTGTGTTCACTCGGAGTCTATTTTTGATGATGTGCGTAAAAAAGAGGAAAAACAATACTTTGTAATTTATTTTTTTAAGTAATTTAAGATTGTACATGGTGGCATGCGTGTGCAAAACACTTATTGTTCTTTTTTTTTTCTTCAATTTATTGTTTTGTGCAACAGTTAGACATGAATTTATGGTCGAGTGTGTGATTGTATTATTATATGTAAAATTGTGCTAACTTATTATACGTTGTTGTTCAGATTGGAAATAATACATCATTTTTACATCTTTTATCATAATTCAGCACAACTTTTTGATAAAATGTAAATGTTTTATCATTTTTGTCACTTTTTTGTATGATATTTTTTTACAACAAACATCCGTGTAAATGAATTGTATGATAATCATGTACATGATTTATCACTTTTATCACTTTTTTGTATGATAGTTTGGTTAATGGATTCAAATTAAAAATTTGGTCATTCTTATAAAATAAGATATAAACATGACTAATGGCTTAAAAAAATATGGTTAATTCCTTGCACAACTTGATTAGATTACTAAGATCAAACTGAAAATGGTCATTCTTATTAGACAAGATATAAACCTTGTTAATGACTTAAAAAATATAATTAATTCCTTGCACAACTTGGTTAATAGAATCAAACTGAAAATTTGGTCATTTTTATCAGACAACATATAAACGTGGTTAATGACTTACAAAAATATGGTTAATATATTGCACAACTTGGTTAATGAAATCGAACAGAAAACTTGGTGATTATTATCAAACATAATATAAACGTGGTTAATGATTTAAAAAAATATGATTAATTCTTTGCACAACTTGGTTAATGCAATCAAACTGAAAATTTGACCATTCTTGTCAGACAAAATATAAATTTGGCTAATGTTTAAACAAATATAGTTAATTTTGTGCACAACTTTGTTGATGGATTCGAACTACAAATTTGATCATTTTTATCAGACAAAATATAAATGTGGTTAATGACTTTAAAACACATGGTTCATTTCATGTACAACTTGGTTAATGAGTTTTAACTCAAAACTTTGTCATTTTTATCAAACAAAATATAAATTTGGTTAATGGCTTAAAATAAATATGATTAATTTCGTGCACATTTTGGTTAATGGATTCAAACTGAAAATTTGATCATTCTTATTAGACAAAATATAAATTTAGTTAATGACTTAAAAACATGATTAATTTCATGCACAACTTAGTTAATATATTCAAATTGAAAACTTGGTAATTATTATTAAACAAGTTATACAATCAAATAAACAACAAAGTTAGTTATATGTCTAAACTCTTTAATTGTCTCACTTTCTAATACACCATGTAATTCAAAGGAATCCATATAGGATAACTTCTATTGCACATACCAACTTCAATTATTATTTGTAAATTTAACCAACATAACAAAACAACAAAATCAACACCAATAAAAAATAAATATTCTTCTTATATATTTCAACTCAAACATTTTTCTTACGCAATCCAATTTCATAAGTACTTTAAGAGTTCTAATAACATTTATATTATCGTCATAAAAAATAAATATAATAAATTCGTTAATTTCTAACTTTTTCTTAAACATGCATGGACAAATGATATAATACTATACAACATACATCTAAATTATTTGAGTATATAAAAATACTTATTCAATTAAGTAATCTCTTTGAGAGTCCAAATTAGATGATTTACAAAAATTAAATCCTTAAAAAAAAAGTTTATATAATTATAACAATTAAGTGAGTCATATAAATACATTGTAGTACGTCATTCATATGTAAATAAGGCATTTCATGTGACGTGATGCTAAACTTAATAAGTATTAAAAAAAAATACTTGAATTCGTTGTTAGAGAATATGTCTCTCCGAAATCAATAACAAATTTTTGTCAATACTCTTGAACAATAGATCAAACTTAATATACCGTTTCCTATTTTCGAAAAATATACTCATATCTATTTTTGTAAAAATATATATTCTCAAAATTCATGCATAGTATTTGAGTAATTGGACCATACATAACTCACTAAAAAAATGCTTATATATAGAGAATATTAGGTTATTGACTAAAATCAATTGTAAATTAAGAGTAAGACTTCCATTTGGTAACTTGTTGGCAAGATGCAAAGTGATGTCTTAGAATGTAATTTTCTATGTTCCCAAGTACAAATTAAAAGTTAAGATCTTATAAGTATTAGTCCTACAATTAACTTTTGACGTCTTATTAATGGAACTTCAAGTTTATTTTTATGTATGAGCATATGCTACAGAATGTTGAATATCAATTATAATAGACACACATTACTTATTATATGTTTTTTTAGTGATCCATAAAATGAGCTCTTAGTAAGTTAGTTGAGCAAACAATCTCACAAACTTCTAATTGTGAGTTGACAAGAAGCATGTATCTGATCATCTAGTTGATACCAATTGACGTCATATATATTGTCGGAGAGTCCTGGGATGCGGGAGTAACAATGGCCAAATGTTTAAGAACCATTAAAGAGATTCACAATACATCTCCACTCAAAATCTTAAGAGAATGGGTATATAGGTCACCACATATACTTGAACCCAACAATATTTCCATAAGTGTAAATCTTCCACATCCTATAATTGCATCACTGTTATTACCAACAAACACGTCTCTTGATTGCATTGCCATGAATGCTTTTGTTACAACGATCCAATACCAAGATTCACTCTCGCTCCTCCACCAAGTTGAACTAGAGCTCTGATACCACTATTGGAGAGTTCTGAGGGAGCATAATGAACAACAAAACAAATGCTCTAGAAGCACAAGAGACTTTGACACCATATCTCAACATAAAACCTTAAAGCAATATGTATATGGTTCAACATTATTTCATATCCAATATGTATCTCATTTATAGTCCATGTAGGACTTAACCACTCACACTTGAACTCAATCCATATCTCAATAGTTCACATGATTAGTATATTGGTTCACATCTATTACCATAGACAATATAGAAAGGTGAGAGAATCATTTTCCAAACTGTAAACTTCCTTTTGAGACTAGTAAAACACAAAACTTATTAGATTGAAGAACCTACTAACTCTTAAATATACGTCGACATGAATTTTTAACTATATTTTCTATCATAATTGTCTCAGGATGATCCAACTGATCTTATCAACAACCAATTTAATATGTTTGTAAACTTCAAATTTACAATAACACGTGTTTCAATTATTCTAATCCATATGAATCAATAAAAAAAACAATCATAATTTTTAAAATTTTTAAAACTCCAAGCACAAATAGAGAAAAAGTTGCACATAGATAAATTCAACTTCTCCACAATGTACATAAGTTACTACATCATTGTACATAGAGAAATAAAACTATTATAGCACTATTTAAGAATAATAAAGTATATAACCTCAAATCATAATAATGGAATTTTTATCACTTTCACATCAATACCACATCATTTTTTTTTGGCGTCAAAATGAATTTTATTAAGTAGCTAAGTCAACTATAATAAAAGAGACAATACAAGCAAGACAATCCTCAATCTATATTGAGTTATGGAATCTAAACCACAACGAGCTAAATGATGGAGAAAAACATTAACAGTTCGTATAATATGATTTTTAAAAAATAACAGAAAAAAACTGATAATCTTTTGAGAATCAACGATCACATAACTAAAATATGATAAATCTTTGAATTTTGCATATATTCTTATGACTACATTAATATAGTCCCATTCAAAGACAATCTTCTTGAATCCAATATAAGAGTAAACTAAAGCGCTAGTCTCAAACTCAATGCTTCCTTAATATTAGAATTTGGAAATGCCTCAAAACAGCAAGTGGTTGCAACCATCACCAAATTATTAACATCATGAATGATTGATCTAAGTATCCAACACCATATTTATTATTCATCGATCAAGCTGGACTCACATTAACTTTATAAAAAGACCTTGTAGAGGAGACATATGCATGAGAATTTGAAGTTTATGTGTTCAACCGATTGTTTTGGTCCTCCATGATGCTCCAAATTTTATGGATGGTTTTACATAGAGAAGCATTTCCCCCCCTTTAAATATGACTTTCTTTATAGCGTATCAAATATCATAAGACACAACTTATTTCTTCATCTAAATCCTGATCGATCATATTTTCAAGTCAATGAATACAAGTAAATTGATAGCCTTCAAAACAAGCACCCAAAGGAGATTGGAATTATATCTCTTTTGACCAAAAGCAACTCTTAAAAATGTGGTCAATATCTTCTTGAGCCAAACCACATCTAGAACAAAAATGCTCCAACATCATGCCATATCAATTATTATAAACACAATATTAGTTATAAAAAAATAGTATGAATCATTTACTTTTAGAAATAAAGTTCAATCTATCATGTGATCTTTAACATTTTTAATCAATGACAAATGTTTATCTAGTCACAATTGTGACTAAATTTTCTGAAAACATTGTTCTCATTTTTGCTACTCGAGGAGCATATTGTTGGGAAAAACAGCAACATAAGTTCAAAAGAATCAAGACACAATCACAACACAAGAATATAACGTGGAAACTCCAAAACCGGAGAAAAAACCACGGCCGCTGCCTAAACCGGCAACTAGAGAATTAACACTATGTGAAAATTGTTACAACACATAGACTTCTCTCAGAGAATTAACACTATGTGAAAATTGTTACAACACATAGACTTCTCTCACCCACACCCAACACCCCCAGTACAACCACACTCTTACAAAGCAAATATTTAAACTAAATCAGATACAAGCTTAAAGTGCTACATATTAACTGGTGCTGGTGCATTTGAAAACAAAGGACCAAAACCCAATATATAGCCTTGGCCTTCTCCTTATTCTCCCACACTAAGCGATGTGGGACTTGCAATCAACCCCAACAATCTCCACCTTGATTGTAAGAGTTACAGCTTCCGCTTTCATTGTCTTACCGACAATCATACTCCACCATAAAAAGTACACTTCACTTGGAACTAAACCATCCCAAGAATTTTCTCCACTTGGAACTAAACCATTCCAAGAATTTTCTCCACTTGGAACTAAACCATTCCAAGAATTTTCTCCACTTGGAACTAAACCATTCCAAGAATTTTCTCATGTCGAAACCTTGCTGAAATTTATGGTGCAACTCCCATGTTGGCTTCCAGGAAGTTCTTCAGCCATCGACACATCACCACACACCTTGCATCAATGCCAACCAATGCCCGTGTGCTATTCTGAATCCGCTAGCAATAACTTGTCCTTTTTCATGGTATAGTGGAAATACCATAAGGACACCATCATCTCCCAAAACAAGGGAGACCTTGCCAGCACTTGTCTCAGAGTCCTTTTCAGATACTGCTCCACCTGAAAATTTCTCTTCACATACCTTGTATAATCCTGATTGTATAAGCACATCCTTGACTTGTACTTTCCACAAGCCAAAGTTGATTCTTCCATCAAACTTCTCTATGTCAAACTTCATAACGCTTGAATAAGACATAGCAGCTGCACGCAGACTGTAAACTGTGCACCAGGTAAGTTCCCAGGAAAGAGAGGTGGGTCACAACGGACACGCTTAAATACCAAGTCTTTCCTTAGCCAGAACCTCCCTAAACAGCACTCACTTTCACAGTATCACATTTCCCCTAACAATACCAAGGATAATTCTTTTCTGATGTGGAAGATCAGACAAAGCTGCAACCACAGAGCATACTAAGAAAAATTATCCCACCGAACCTGGCTCTTGATACCAGTTGTTGGGAAAAAACAGCAACATAAGTTCAAAAGAATAAAGACACAATCACAACACAAGAATATAACGTGGAAACTCCAAAACCGGAGAAAAAACCACGGCCGCTGCCTAAACCGGCAACCAGAGAATTAACACTATGTGAAAATTGTTACAACACATAGACTTCTCTCAGAGAATTAACACTATGTGAAAATTGTTACAACACATAGACTTCTCTCACCCACACCCAACACCCCCAGTACAACCACACTCTTACAAAGCAAATATTTAAACTAAATCAGATACAAGCTTAAAGTGCTACATATTAACTGGTGCTGGTGCATTTAAAAACAAAGGACCAAAACCCAATATATAGCCTTGGCCTTCTCCTTATTCTCCCACACTAAGCGATGTGGGACTTGCAATCAACCCCAACACATATATGTATTCATTTATGGGAATATGCATAATCTATCTTATTGTCTTTTATTTCAAATTATATGAAAATCAAATACTAATTTATAGATGTCATATTGGTCTTTTAATTTTTTTCTGTTTCTTTTTGGTTTCTTAAGTTACAAATATTAGATAATTTGGTCTTAAATTTATAAACTTCACTTTAATCTTAAGTTATTAACTTTAGACACTTTGATCTCGTAAGTTAAAAATGGTAGACATTAATAGATAGAACAAAATGTCTAATATTTGTAATTTAAAAATATAAAGTATTTAATATTTATAATCTAAATGACAGTGTGTTTAATTTTTGTGATTAAAATGACTAAAATGAACAAACAAAATTTAAGTGACTAAAGTTTCTAATGTCTATTTGTCAAAAAAATTGTCTAATGTTTAGAATTTAAAATACCAAATTATAACCAAAAAACTTAAGAGACCAAAGAGAAATTAAAATATCACTTAAGAGTGCGTTTGGATGGGGTAATTGAAAATTATAGAAAAATTATAATTTTAGATAATTTGAATGCCTCAATTGAATTCTTTTATTTTTAAATTTTATTATTTTAATAAAAAGATTTGTTTTTCACAAATTTTGCTATTGTTATAAATTTCAAAAATTGAGGGACAAAAATGAAAATTAAATTTGAGTCAAAATTAAAATTTTGGAAACTTGAGGAATTATTTTACAAATTTGGAAACTTATATATTCATATTCTAAAAAGTAAAGAAAAAATTTAAAATTTAAATAATATCTAAAATAATCTAAATTTAATTTTATAAATATCTTTATGAAATTCTTTTATTTTAAAAAATTATTTAAATTTATATTTAAACAAAATAATTTATATATTTCTTTCGTCCAAACACATTCTAAAAAACCAAAAATATACTTTAACCTATAATATCTTGTAGTCTCGGTCGTTTAATTAGAGCGGTACGATATTTATCATCCAATTCACGGTCAATTTTTGCCATTGCTACGTGTCCTATATGCATTTTAGTAATTTTGTAGATCGCTATATTCCGTCAAAAAATAATCGTTATACTGAGTCTGCCATGATACTTGACTTTAGAATTTTACCTTTTTGCCATTGTCGGTGACCAAATTTATATACTCCTTAAACCTTTCATTATGGTGGATGTTTTATCTAGGTACCCTTCGAAATAAATTTTAGGAGTCTGAAAGAGTAGTATGGAATCACTCTCTTTAATGTGAGTTTTATACAATAAACTATATTAAAATAAAAAAATACTATCAAATATAGAGATGTAAAGTTATTAGTGAATTCATCAAATAATTTTATTTGAAGTGTTAATCAAATAGATTAAATGTTTATTAAACACAGGCAAACATTGTCATTATAAAATAAATAATGTGTACACTTAAGTCGTATTTAAAGATTAAATAAGATATCTTTAGTAATAATTATAATTCATCTTCACTATGTATTTTTTATAGATGAATGTTAGTGACTGATTGTCGATAAAAAAGAGGAAATATTAATAGCAACCATTCAACATCTAACGTTCTTTTTAATACTCCTTTAATATATTTTAACTCATGCATTGAATTATATACATGAAACATTGTGTCATTGTCTCCCGAAGAAGCAATTGACAAAATACACGAGGGCATAAAAAAGAAAACGAAAAACTAACCTAAATGGATCATTACCATTAATTAATATTAAACTGATTGAGTAAATACTTTCGATTTAAATTCATCACTATCTTTGGATTTAAATAGAGTACATATATTAATGAATACTTCATCTAACTTATAATGACTCTCTTACACACTCTTATTATTGACAAGTTAGAAGTAGTGTTTATTAATAGTGAAATTAATAAATATGTAGATATATTTACATATAAAATTACATACAAATTTTGATATAATTATATTAAATTCATCCTATCTTCTAGTAGATAATATTATTTGTATACATAGTAAGGGAGCTAAAAAAATTACCTAAAATGTAATTATATTGTTGATTTATTAGAGCCAAAAATAAAAATATTTATTTATATTAATTATGAAAAAAACCATACATGCTAACAGAAAACTTTTTTTTTTTTTTACAGAATGCAGATAGAAACTTTTATCTATTTAATTCATAATAATTTCTTCGAGAAAATCATAATAATAACAATTTGGATCCATGACTTTGGAGTTCTTATTATTATGCCAAATTTCACTCTTACTAACGTGACACTATTTTCGTCTCCTTCTCCTTCCTACCTCATCCTAGGGGTGCGTATTGCGCCCACACCTTCTTCTATCTCAATCTCTCACACCTTCTTTACGAATTTTCATTTTCTTCCTTTCTCGATTATTTAATTAACAAAAATTTCTTCTTGAGTTGAAAAATGAGCCACACAACATCACATACATAAGACACTTTTTGTGAGTGTGAGACACACACACACACACAAACACTTTCTATAAGGTGTCACTGATTCTTCATTTGTAAAGATCCCAAGATTGGATAACAGGTTAGTTTACAATTCTGCATTCAGATCTTGCAATTTTGGTAGATGGGTATTTCTTTTATTTTTCAGATCTTCAAATTGCTACATACCCAAATGATAAAAATTTGAACTTTAAACCTCTTATTACTATTTTAATCCATTTTAGTTTACTGGGTATCATTGTCTTTTCATTTTTATGCAGGATATACATCTTGGGGTTGATTTAATAGACATTAGGAATGTTGGGTCGGTCTGGGTTTTCTAGACCAGGAGGTTTCAGGCCAGAGAATTTAGGTCAGAATACTATGGCCATGATTGGTAATGTTTGTTTCTCAGTTTTTGTTATTGGGGTTTTGGTATTTACTATTATGGCTGCTACTTATGAACCTGAGGATCCTTTATTTCACCCTTCAACAAAGATCACAACATTTCTGACTTCCAAATCCAATGCTACTTTTAAGTCAGATAATAGTGTTGTTAGAACTGGAGAAGATTTTATGGCTGCCAATGAATCTGTTTTTGGTGCTATTATTAACATGACTGATGTTGATAACTCGGTTAGTGGCGAAACGGGTGAGGTGGTCGAGGCGACTCAGTGTGATGGCAATTCGGGTCCTATTGATTGTAGGGACCCTGAGGTTTTTCATTTGATGATGAGGGCTACTATTGAGAAGTTTAAGGATATACATTTTTATAGATTTGGGAAACCTGTTGCTGGATCGAATGATAGTAGTTGTGATATGGCGTGGCGGTTTAGGCCTAAGGATGGAAAAGCTGCTGCGTTTTATAAGGATTATCGGAGATTTGTGATCGAAAGGTCTGAGAATTGTACGATTAGTGTTGTTAGCATTGGGGAATATCATACTGGTATGAATGCAAGAAAGAGGAAGAAGAATCACAAGGGTGGACTAGAGAAGACGTCGTTGAATACGGACCAGGTGAACGCGTTGCCTGTTGTTGGAGAGATGGTTAATGACAGCCTCCCTGTAGTTGAGTCTGAAAGTTCGTTTAGTCGAGGTAAATACTTGGTTTATATGGGTGGTGGAGATCGGTGTAAGAGTATGAATCATTACTTGTGGAGTTTTTTGTGTGCTTTGGGAGAAGCTCAATACCTAAATCGAACATTGGTTATGGATTTGAGCATATGTCTGTCTTCGATTTACACTTCGTCGAAACAGGATGAGGAAGGAAAAGATTTCAGGTTTTACTTTGATTTTGAGCATTTGAAGGAGGCGGCATCGGTGTTGGACAAGGATCAATTTTGGGCAGATTGGAGTAAGTGGCAACAAAAAGATGGGATGAATCTTCATCTTGTGGAGGATTTTAGGGTCACACCGATGAAACTTATGGATGTGAAGGATGCTTTAATCATGAGAAAGTTTGGATCGGTCGAGCCGGATAACTATTGGTATAGAGTCTGTGAAGGAGAGACAGAATCTATTGTTCAAAGGCCATGGCATTTGATTTGGAAATCGAGGCGGTTGATGGATATAATGTCGGCAATAGCTTCAAGGTTAAACTGGGATTATGACTCAGTTCATGTTGTAAGAGGCGAAAAGGCAAGAAACAAGGAGCTTTGGCCTAATCTCGATGCGCATACCTCCCCTGATGCACTTCTCTCAACTTTGCGGGACAAGATCGATGAAGGAAGAAGCCTCTACATTGCAACAAATGAACCCAATACATCTTTCTTTGATCCTTTGAAGGATAAGTATACAACTCATTTTCTCGACGAGTATAAGGATCTTTGGGACGTAACTAGTGAATGGTACTCTGAGACAACGAAACTCAACAATGGTGTTCCGGTAGAATTCGATGGTTACATGAGAGTATCCATTGATACAGAAGTGTTCTTGAGAGGTAAGAAGCAACTTGAAACTTTCAATGATTTGACCAGTGATTGCAAGGATGGTATCAATACATGTAATGTTGCAGAAAACTAAATTTCTGTTAGGTGTGAAATTCCAATGTTTCATGCATTGAAACTTACTCACTTGTACTTTTAGCTGTTATATGTGTTGGCATTTGAGACATTGTAATCTTTAGTTGTTGTGGCAGTGAGGAGTAAAATTATTTAGTTTTGTATTGTAAGAGTAGTGTCACTCACCTTGGAATTTTTGAAGTTCTTAATTAAAATTTGTTTTATGCTTAATTTCAATCTATCTAATTATTGGCTGAAACAGAACTGCTTCTTCACACCAATTAACTATATATTAAGAAAAGTTGGTTTTGAATAATGTGTCAATTTTATCTCTAGATGTTACTAAAATACTCTTTATATATGAATGTATTCAA
Source organism: Cicer bijugum (assembly GCA_037974875.1). NCBI lineage: Eukaryota > Viridiplantae > Streptophyta > Magnoliopsida > Fabales > Fabaceae > Cicer > Cicer bijugum. The sequence goes on along the minus strand of JBBPBT010000850.1, from coordinate 21,707,894 downwards.
TGTGATTTTTTTCGTTTTCTAGGATAAATTAGGAGTAATATAAGGGATATGTTTGAAAAAATAATAATAAATGAATCTAGTAACTTAAAGTGTGTTTATACTTTGAGACAAATTATTTCATCAAATGGTGCTTATAAGTAGGGATAGAGGTAGTATAAAGTCAATTGTATGAAATTATTATCATAAAAGCTATTTTAGTTGTTATTGTTGGAAATGATGTAATTTTAATGGAAGTTTGTTGAAAATAATAATGACATTAATGAGAGTTATTGTTGTTGTGAATTGAAAAAAAAAAAAAAAACTCACCTAAGAGGAATATTACACACTAGTAATATATATAAAGTGGATGTATGGTACTTAGGGTGTGCCCCAAGGGTATTCTAATTTTGTAAATGAGAAGAACGTATGCAAAATTTACCACCATTCGGATTTGGCTTTGTGGTGTATTATTATTTTTTAACATATGAAAATTAATAAATTATTTGTTTATTTAATTAAATGAATACTTGCGTTTTTATATGTAATTGATGCATTATGGTGCTCGGATTTATTACCTGGCGATACACTAGATGAATGTTAAAACAATTCTTTTAAATGGTGACTTGGAAGAAGAAATTTATATTTCATGGACAAGAAGAAAATGTCTGTAAGTTGAATAAGTCTCTATATGGTCTTAAGCAATGACATGAAAAATTTGATAACTTAATTATATTGAATGAGTTTAAATTGAATGAAAGTGACAAATGTATTTATTACAAATCTGAAAATGACATTTGCACTATCATATGTCTTTATGTAGATGACTTACTTATATTTGGTTCAAACATTCGTGTTGTAAATAATGTGAAATCTTTGTTAAGTAACAACTTTGATATGAAAACCTCGAAAAAGCAAATGTAATCCTTGAAATCAAAATTACTAGGTCAGAAAAGGGAATTTCTTTGTATTAATCTCACTATGTCGAAAAGATCCAAAAGAAATATAATTATTTTGATTGTAAATCTGCTTATACACCATATGATTCAAGTGTGAACTTTTCAAGAACATTGGTGAAGGTGTTAGACAAACTGAACATTGTGAGCATCATTGGCAGCCTCAGGTATGCCATTGATTATACTAGACCTGACATTGCCTACGTTTTGGGATTTTTGTGCAGGTTTACTAGTAGACCTAGTATGGAGCATTGACACTCTATCGAAAGAGTCATGAGATACCTTAAAAGGACCATGAGTTTCATATTACATTATCATAGATTTCTTGCCATCCTTGAAAGGTATATTGATGCTGATTGAAACACCTTATCAAATGACTCCAAAGCAACCAGTGGCTATATTTTTAGTATAGCCGGTGGTGCTGTATCATGGAAATTGAAGAAACAGACGATACTAGCTCAATCTACTATAGAGTTTGAAATGATAGCATTAGCTACTGCTAGTGAAGAAGCAAGCTGGTTGAGATGCTTGCTAGTAGAGATCTCTTTGTGGAAAATACCTCTGCCACTTGTGTTGATCCACTGCAATAGTACTGCGGCTATTGCAAAAATTGAGAATCGTTATTACAATGGTAAGAGATGACAAATACGCCATAAGCACAACAAAATTAGAGAATTTCTTTCTAAAGGAGTTGTTATAGTGGATCATGTACGCACTAATGAAAATTTAGCAGATCATTTGATGAAAGGATTAGTTAGAGAGAAAGTCCTTAATACATCCAAAAGGATGAGACTATTGCCTATAGATCAATGAGTCACTTATGATGGGAACTCAACCTAAAAGTCTAGATATCCCAAGAATTAGGTTCAATGGGTAATAACAAGTCATAGTGATAATAGATGAATGTTCTATATTATATATGAAAGAAACATGATTCCTGAAGTGATAAAAGGATGAGATAATAGAAACTCTTAATGAGATCTATACTCTATGTGGAGTCGAGTACCTAGATACAGAAGTACTCTTGATAGACTCACTTATGTGAATGTGGAAGTGGGGCTGCTTTCTATGGAATTTCGAGGTAAAATTTCTAGAGCGTTTTCACTATATTGGGATACACATGCATGACCATAAATGTACGGGTTTTTGAGAATACACCCAAATGAAAAGATTGTGTGTGAGTTTGATGTCAGAGATAAAGTTCAATCAAGATTACGAGTCACTTTTGTTGAATCTGAATCTTACTTGTTATGCAAAAGTTCAAGTCAAGAGACACATTTGTTTATGCACAATCTTATAGAAGCGTTTGACGCATTTCAAAAACCTTCTTTTTAAATTCAAGTGGAGGATTGTTGGAAATGATGATGATTTTAATGGAAGTTTGTTGGAAATGATGGCATTAATGAGAGCTAGTTTTATTGTGGATTGAGAAAATGAGAAGTCTCATATAGGTGAGATATCACACACTAATAGTGTATATAAGGTGGAGGTATGGTACATGGGGTGTGCCCCAAGGGGTACCCCAATTTTGTAAAGGAAGAAGAACACACGCAAAATTAAGCACCACATGTGTGCCCACGTCGTTGTCTGTTCGACTCAGATTGACCGAGCTTGGGCTTTGGCCTTGGTTTTGTGGTGTATTATCTCTAATTGATGCATTAATTACGTAATTGTCCTCCACTGGGTCAATATTCAACATCTGATCCAGTCAATTTCTTGCCCCCCCCTCGATTTCGCGCTTCAGTTTTGTTGGCAAAACCCTAATCGTTGGTCATGCGTGTCTATGATAATCGTGGCGCACGTTTCTGTGGTCAAAACCTAAGTATTAGAACACACGTTTAGTGAATCATACCTAATGGATCGCACTACTCTCTGTGATCCAGTTACGGTTTTCCTCTATAAATTTTTGGAAAAACACACCAAAAGCTCTACGAATCCCTTTTCTTACTCACTTCTTCTTTTTCTTTTGAGTGGTCTTAGTGCCATATTACGAGTGATAGTCATTTGACTGCTATATTGAGGGTGTAATTCTAAAACGGTTTTCTACGATACAATAAAACTCCAATACAGTGATGTGAGTTGTTTTATTCTGGAGATTGTCTGGTTGATAGTCTGTCTTACACAATTTGGACAATGCCTCGAAACGTCTTAAAGAGAGCGTTCTAGTCTGCGACTCAACCCAATAATATTGTCGATGACATAAAATGTTTTTTCAAAGTCTTTCAAAATTCAAAAACAACAGTTACATATTGGAGGTGTTGGCTATGATAATTTGGGTACTTGATTGTGTTTCTCATGCTGAGAAAGATGTTTTCATTACCATAAGCCTATATGAAAGTTAGATTATTATGGTAGTTTTCCATGAAATTGTATGCTTTGTCTCAAAGAGCTATTAGGGAGGTTTTTAATGTGATATGAAGTGTTGGAGTTAGGTTAAATATTAAGTTGAAAATGAAAAGTGTAAGTTAAGCTTTCACTATGCCCTGAAAAAATGAGAATCTAAAGTAACACTAGAGTTGGGTAATTCAATCAACATAAAATAGTTTCTTACTCCATTCGGATGTGCATATTTATTAAAAATATTATTGAGTGTAATAATTTTTATTTCTGTGATAAATGTGTCATTTACTAAACTGCTTTGAGTAATATGTTAGTGGAGTAATTAGGTGAATTAAAATACAAATATAGAAAAATAATAATTTATTGATATTTTAAAATAACAAATAATATGTTATGTGATAAACAAATAATCTAAATATGACGAGACAAGTTTTATTAAAGTTATTGCAAAACCAAACATGTAAATTATATGGAAGTTAAACCATTAAAAATAACACTAAACATTTATTATGGTTTGACATTGTTTAGACAAATCACTATTTTGTTTACTTTTTTTCCTAAAGAACTTATGCAAATTATATAAAAAATTAAACATCAAATGTTGTTCTTTTGTTTGTAGAGAAAATTGAATTTATAACTTCTTTATAAGCTAACGTTTGATTCTGTGGTAAAAATTCTTAAACTAAATTGGCTGCATGTAATGTGGGTATCTGTTTGGGAGAGCAGATGCTATATTGAATTTTAAGAGATATTTATTATGAATAATTAATTTGGTTAAAATTGTATTTGAAGTGAAATTATTTATGCTGATATTTTTTCTTTGGGAAAATTTGTTCTATAACTTGGTATAAATTTTCCTATTCAACTTTTATCACCAAACATGTAGAGATTGGAAGGTGAGCACCCATGCACCCACACTTTATGGTGTGTATATTATTAGTTAACAGCTGCATAATGCAAATGGAATGGAATACAAGTGAGCAATAAAATATTTGAAGATAAATAACATTAAGAAAAGTAATAGGTAAATAACATTCATAGAGGATCACTACCTAAACAAATCAATAAATAATTCAAAAGCTCAAAACGAATGGATTGTCAACCTAAGATTGTTCTCCTCGTGCTATGTTCTCTATGATGAGTTCAGCTTTATTCTAAAAAGTACCCTTTTCCCGATCTCAGACAGAAAAACAATCATTCCTTCATTGTTGTATCCTAGTGTAGAAAATGCTTACACTGGCCAATGCTTCACTTTATCATCCTTGATATTGTTGCTTTCGATAGGAACTCAAATGAAGCTGTGAATTTCTACTTGTAATCACTTAGTAGAACGTATAGTTCTTAACAAAATGCTCCTGTTATGAGGTTTGGGTGGTATTCAATATCTATCATCCGCATATAAGAGCCTATTTCTAACTTTGACTCCCTCAAAAGTGAAACCTTGTTATTTTTGCTCTTCCAACTCCCACCCTGGACTTTAGTATTTCTCTTTAAGCCATGTATTGTATGGCATATTATACAAAATTTGGGTAAGAAAAATGGAACAAAATCCTCTGCTTCACCCAGCCTTTGATTTTTCACTTGAACTAGAGTAAACTTTGGCCAGTTTTTTGGTATTGGCCTTTTTTGAAACTGCAACTTGATGTTGGTTTTTACCAACTTTGTCGTCTGTAAGTGGTTTGACCTCGAACGCTCCTTTGGTGAACCCTCTAGAAACCTGAAGAATTTGAAACAGTTAATCATTGCTCAGGAAAGTAGGACTTGAGGTTTATGAGCCTTAGAGAAATAATTGATACATATCAATAATTTTCGTAGTAATGTTCTATCAATCATAAGATCACATTTAATATAGGCTTTACCACCAGAAATATTATGACAAACTAGCATCAGTAAATAAAATTCCAATCTAGCTTTTCAGAAGAGCTGAATTTGACTTGTGCACCACTCACGCAACAGCAAAGCAATATGTTAAAAAAGATAAATTCTGGGAACCATTTCTTTAAAAGAGTTCAACACTGTAGAAGAACTTCACTAAATACTATTCACTGAAGTTAACCAAAGTCTATTGTATATCATCAAAGGCAGAGAACTTCTGGTCAGTGTGGGACAGTATATACATTGATATAGATAACTTAAGGATAAAATTGCTTATACAAATGACCAGTATATAATCGCTTATAGTTGTGTCTGTTTTGAAAAAAATTGTACTTCTGGCATTTTCCTATGCATTACGATTGCTCTATATTTGTTCTTAGATTTCCAAGACATTAAATCATTTTAATGTTAAAGAATTAATTCAGGGCAAATATAATTCTTAAAGTTCAAAATTAGCATTGGACCCAAAATGAAATTCTGTGGTAATGTTAATTTTGAATGTTATGCCGAACCTTAACTTTGGGTTGGAAACTTATTCTATTGTTTATTCTAAGCAAAATTTATTGAGATCTCTTCACTTCTGAAGTAACAATTTCGTTTATAAAAGTCATTCTTTCAAAAGTAATTATTCCAAAGTTTACTTTTTACAAAACATATTCTACCAAGAAATAAGCAATAGCATCACCATGGAGAAAGGGGCTGAAACAACCACAATTTAATGAAAGCAATTTTGATAAATGAGAATGGAAAAATAAGTAAATAAAGCACATGCACATGGCAGTGAGGGCTTTGACCCCACACCTTGTAATGTAGATCAACCAATAAGTGTTAAGCATGTACTTGATACAAAACTAAAGTAACTAGAATTCATACATATAAAGCAGAATAACAGCATAAGCATAATCGTCAAAGAGAAATATCTGTTGATCCATTATACCTTTAAGAAAATCCAAACTTTGAGAGAACTGCTCAATATTGCAAGTTTTGTCTTTTTCCCTGAAGTTAAGTACTCACACATATGCTGGTCAACCCTCACTATAAATTTTGGCCAGGATTTGGGCTTTTGAGGTTCTCCCTTACGGTCCATTGTTGCCTAGGATATGAATGAAAGCATACAAGAAATCAAACTCACAAAAATGAGTAACATTTACTACAGGAAGTGAACATGACAATGTTATGATGAAAGCAAATGAATTATCAGTTAGAGGTAGAATCTTAACTCCATCTTATAGAACACATATAACTTCCTTGATAAGGTTTTTTTTCCCCATGATCATATGGTATTAACAATATTTTGGGAATGAAATTGTCTACTTACAAGAATCCGGCAAATTTGCTGTTCAATTTTTGAGAAGGAAGTCTCTAAAGCTTCAACCCTGCCTGTGGCATGGCAACAGGCACATGGTTCACTAATCATGAAAGTCACACTAGGTCGAACCTGTCAAACATTGATAAAGCATTTGTAATTTATTTTAATAAATCTTACCAAAATTGATTGTGTGCTAATAGTCAACCAGAAGAAAATGCAATTTGAAAAACTCTAGTTCATGCATTATTCTTTTCAATCTATAGTCATTTTAGTGTATCTACAAGTTGAGGGAAGCATGATGAACAATGATGTGAAATAACATAAAATGAAGTACAAATTAGAACACACTAGTTAGAATAAATACTTGAATAAAACAACAGGAAGAAAATATAGAAAAAAAGAGAAAAGGAAAAAGAACTCACTCAATGATTCATATAAGCAACCTACTTATTTCCATATTTGTGTCCATTTTTGCATTTAAAAAAATCCAAATGTAGGAATTGTTGTTACGTTAATGCAACATATTGTTTCATGAACTAACACATCTAATATATCCACCACAGACAAACAACATACCCTCTTTCGTGTTATTTCCATGAGTCCGTATCTTGACAATTCGGAGACCTTCACAACAGATCTGTCTCTCTCAATGGCTTTCTTGATTTCTTCATAGACCAATCTTTTATTTGCTGATCCAGAAGATTGAAAACTCAATAAATAATTAAATTAAAAACTTTCAAGTCCGATTCTGATAACATTAAGCGATAAGTCATTCCAGAGTGGCATAAAAAATGAAAAATTTCATCCGTACTTATACTTACAACATTAGGGAGATTGTTTAAACTGAGTTTAGACTATTTAATCAGTCACGTCTATCAGTCCTCACCCTGTCACTAATGATATTTTCCTTTTGATAAAATTATCATATCATATCATGTCAAGAAAACTCAGCTAACTAAACTATGTGTAAATACATAGACACAGAAAAGGAAGAGGCTTAAAATGTTATGTTTGCCACTTTCTCTGCAAAATTGCAAGTAAACTATTATAAATTTTTATTAGCATTTCAGCCTTTGCAGAAGCCGTTGCAGGTTTTTATTAGACACTAAAGATGTTTCAATCAGGTGAACATAGTCCAAACGATGAAGATCTCCAAAAGAAACTACTCCAGGGAAAACTCTCACAGGGAAATATATATAAAGCTTTAGTCAGTGATATATAACTCTAACTCATAATCAAATAATATTCTGAAATATATCTGAAAGAGACCTTGTTCCCAACCCTCTAACTCACTGTACTTAACATATAAATCATTTTCACAAACAAGGTGGTAATCACTATTTACCTTCATCTGTCATATCAATGAAATCTACCACAATGATGCCACCAATATCTCGTACTCGCAACTCCCTTGCAATCTGTAACAAATTGGATTTCATTAAAGAACTCGAACTGCGTGATTTTGATGAATTGTTGGGTTCAAGACAACAAACAATAATTGTTTTTTTTATAATTTTATTTTAAGATAACAAAACTGAAATAGAATTAATCATCAACAATGAAATATAACTTCATATTTATTATACAAGATTATCACAATACATATAGTCTTAGAATTTGGACTAGACCTAACTGAATCCCAAAAGCTAGTTCAAGGGGTGAGAATTGACCAATCCATATATGGACTATTTTGGCCATATCTTTAGTTGATGTGGGATAAGTTAATTCAACTTGAGATCCTACCTAGGACTGGGAAGCGGTCTCAAGATCGTAATTGTGAAATCATAACATGGATCCTACCTTAAGTTCAGCTCAGCTCTGATACTACTTTAGCTTAAGTTATTAATTTGTGACTAATGAGAGTTTTTTTAATTATTTTTTTGATAGTGTAACTAATGCGAGTTATGATGACCTTATGGATTTTTATGTTAACTGATTTAGATGGAATTTATTTTTTTAATTTAAGCTATTTTATAAGCACATATTTGAATTTTCTGGGATCTTACTGTCTATGTTTCAATCCAACAATTTCCGATTTTACTTCCCTTCCCGGTTGTATGTAGGATCTTGATTTCCGATTTAACTATCTTGGTCTGTCCACCTATTTATTTCTGTAAACCCCCATGTTATTTTATGTAGGTGGTGGGTCCCAACAGAAATGGTACGTTGAAGAAAAGTGGACCTCTAGTGTCTTTTAACTTATGTATTGCTCTGCATCTGCTAATATAAACCTTGTTTATTTATCTTTTGCTTCATTGATCATTACAGATCAGCACATTGATGAAATTCTCATTCCCTCCTAAAAATCATGATACTATTTCCTCAAACAAAATGAGAACTAGCTCAAGGCTAGCATGTAGTAAAAAATCTTTCATAAGACATTGTTTAATTTCAATAAACTGCTACAAGAACAACACACGTCTAGCTACATTAACACATTCAAACTTGTAAAATGGATGACAATTTAATCCAAAATAAAATTATTAATCGCTATAAACCAACAGAATAATACAAAAAGGATGAGTTATTTTGGGTGTCAGTACTATGCACCAGGGTTGTTCGTTGTTTGTTGTGCGGTTTGAGAGAAAAACTCATCCAATTCAAAGATTAAAATATTTGTGGTCTGGTTTGGATGAAAATTCAAAAAAAAATCCAATCCGATCTGATCCAAATTAATGCGGTTTAAATAGGATCAGTTTTCGGTTAATCTAAATTACAATTTGTAACATTATTTTAATAATAATGTTATAAAATTACATTAACGTAACAAGTTTGAAGCAAAATATTATATATAATATACTAAAAATTAATATTACGGAATAACATAGATCGATTATGTTTGAATTGTATGAAATAGTAATCAAAATATATCAACTATGTATTATTAAAAATTAATTGAAACTAACAAATAATAGTTTAACGCAATATCTCATACTAATACAAAAAAAGTATTAAAATTTATAAATGCAGTTTGGTTTTTAAAACTGAATCTGACATCCCATCCGAGCGGTTTTCACAAAAGAAGATCCGAACTCATTTAATAATCAATTTTGTGTGGTTTACGGTTTTTCTGGATTGGTTTGTGTTTTTTTTGTTTTGGATTGGTATCATGTGAACACCCCTAGGCACCATATATTACTCAAGAGCGTTGTTGAAAGTAAGATATCTTACTTATGTTGACACGACATTTCTTTGAAGTAAATAGTGTGTCCAATTTGTGCCGATAAAAGACTAAATTTTAACAGCAAGTTAAATATTGCATTTCTTGAAATATCCCTAAAATTCTTGTGGAAAGGAATCATTATCTTTGTAGAAATATCTCGGAGCTCAACATTAATGGATGTTGTGAATATATATTATCACAAGATAAAAAAGGAAGTATTGAAGAATAAACAGTTTTTCATGAAAATAAATATAACAGTTCTTGTCTGCATAAGTCAGAAAAATTGTCTTACTAAAGCCTAAGTAGTGCACTAATATATTATAATAAAGAGTGCAACATTCAACCTACCTGTCTTGCAGCTGCAAGGTTGACTTCTAGAATAGCTTTCTGCTTGGAAGTTCCATGACAAAGCATCCCATGTCCTCCATTTACATCAATAGAAACTAATGCCTCAGTTTGTTCGATGATTAGAGAACCTCCATTAGCAAGTGGAACCCTAGAAAGTAATTCACACCAAAAACAGCTTGCATGTTAAGAATTTTACTATCATGTTTCTTATAAAGCAAGATGTCACTAGATATTTTATATAAGAATATCAGCAAACTGACTACTATAAGAGCAAAAATAAGCAAGGGATGGAATATTAAGAACAAAAGAAGCAACAAAATCTACCTTTTGCTGAGGATATTGTCAAGCTCTCCTTCAATGTTATATTCATCGAAAAGGGGAACCTTTTTATCATATAGTTCAACTCGATCACAAAGATCAGGGGCAATGTCCTGAAGGTAATTGGTCACCTGAAGATTAAATAAAAATATTGACATCATTGGACAGAAGTGATATGTCAGTTTGTACATTGAATTTTAAATTAGCAGCTGATATAGTATTTGCAATTGCAAAAAATAATTATCATACCATTCATATAGCAATTTTTCCTACAAACAACTGGATCAGCTTGCTAACAAAGGTGCAAAGATTAAAAAAAAAATGTTTGCGTCTTGTATACATGTCATAAAATAAAGCTGAAGTTTTGTTCACATACAGTAACAGAATTTCTCTAATTTTAGTATTTAAACTTAGACTTCTAAAATTAGCATATAGTCCCTCTAGTCTCAATTATAAGAAGAAAAACTAAAAAACATCTATACCAATGAGCTTATTTATTACTATACTTTTTAAATATTTTTACTAATAGACCCCATCTAGAAAAATGAGACATTAATTACACCCACTAATATTTAAAAGACAAACATTAAATTAGGATAAAAAAGTCATTTAAACAATAAATGCATCTTAAAAGTCACAATTTTTTCTTATAAATAGGACCAAAAAAATCTTCAAAATTTTTCTTATAATTGGGACCAAAAAAATCTTCAAAATTTTTCTTATAATTGGGACCGGAGGTAGTACATACCTCATGAAATGTCCTTGGAGAGTCAACCACCAATTTCTTGACCTAAAGTATATCGTCATAAACTGTAATCAGTAGATATAACATAATATAGGTTTTCTTTGGAATTTAAATAGACACCGTTAAGTTAAACATCCTAGAGATCATGAAAGTGACTTAAAATTAGTATCAAAACCAACATTGTCATTGAAATAATCTTGGACCACTGAGAGAGTTTGATCCATTGCCCGGTGCAAAATAACAGGAACAGCTCCTTCCACCCCTTCATCAGCAGCAAGAGCAGCAGATTTTGCATGTTCCATTATGTTATTCCAAGTCGAGAGCAAACCTTCCAAGTCTTTCTGCAGTTCCTCAAAAGAATGGCCAGCAGCAACAGTTCTTACAGTGAGACCAAAACCCTCAGGTTGCAATGTCTTTGCTATAACTTTCAACCTTGTGCGCTCGACACCAGAAATCTTTTTGGAAACTCCAATTTTATCACAACGTGCCATCAAAACCTACAGGTCAGAGAGTTTAATTCAAATGAAACACGGTATGAATAATTTATTAGAAAAAACAGGAATGATACATAATCAAACTTTATGCAAGGTGCAAGCATAAAATAGTACACACCCAAAATCTACTTCTTAGTTTGGGAAAAGCAGTCAGATTGGGACCCTTAGTACCAAGGCCCTCTTTAACAACTTGTACAACTATTTTGGTTCCCTTGCGAACTTGGTTCCATTTATTTACTCCAGTTTCTCGTTTTGTATCTTTTGTATGCAAAATATGATTGTTGATAGACCCATTTGTGCCAACAGGAAGAGAACTGTTATTTATTTCTCCTTCTATATGGACATCAGTTCCCTCTACATCATCCTCAAAGTCAGCTTCTACTTCATCATCAACCACACTACCATTCACATTTTCCTTAAGAACTTCTGAAATACAAAAATCATCATCTGCTTCATGCTCATCATAATCATTGTGTACAGATTTTAAGCAATCATCCTCAGAATGTATGTCCAGCATTCCATCAGGGATGTCAGTAGCACGAGATATGTGACCATTTTTTCCTTTAAGATCAATTTCTTGTTTCTTTTTCTTTCGACGAAACGGAGGGAATATAAATGGTTCTTTGTATGGCTTAAACTCCAAAAGAGCGAGTTTAGAACTCCCAATATCAACAAAAGCTCCACCCATAGAAGGAACAAGCTTTGTGATTACCCCAACATACACACTATCACATTGCACATTAGTCTTAACTGGTTCCAATAATAACTCAACCAATTTGTCATCCTCCAGTACTGCAATTCTTTGCATGGTACATATTGATGAGTTTATAAGTAAAATGGTGGAAACAAGGTCTTTTGGAATTGAACTACTACTTTCTTCAGGTAACAACGCTTCTTTATCTACCAGCTTCACCTGCTCTTTCACAGCGTCATTAGTTTTAGATTCATTGGATTCTGTTTTATCCTCAGAGACAATGGAACGCGGTGAATGGGGTAGCCAGGGTTCCTCAACAGGCTCGTAATTCTCCGAAAGAATATTAGTAGAATGTGAATCCTTGTTACTCATAATCACCAAATCCTCGTTGTCCAAAAATAATTGATCTTCCAAAATAAGTGTCTCGGGCTTTAGGAAATCATTTTCAAGGAGACTGGTATTCCTTCGTTCATCTGTCAAACCACTGTTTGAGTGTTCAGAAACATATTAGGAAAACGCATATTTCTGGAATGTAAAAATATGAAGAAATACCTTTGACTGGGAAAAAAATAGAAGGCTGCTTAAGAAGATATGTTTCCTCAGAGCAGTAACTCCATCCGTGAGCTGAAGACATATGGAAATGAGACCTAATCCATACATCCCTCACCACAATTTTATTATCTTCTAGGACTGGGACTGTAAGAGGTACTGAAAGAGAAAATGCTGGTCCAGGCTTCCAAATAATGCCACTTGAGGACCTTGACTTTTCCATAATGAAATAATTATATTTAAAGTTCAAGCCAAAAGCAATCTGCAAGGTAAAATAACAACTGAGTCACTTACATTAAAAGAATATGTGTTTTGATGTTCATACAATATTTCAAGAATATTTAAGCTTCATGTAACAATAATCTAAACTTAAGTAGAAGGAACACTTTGATCTGGTGAATGCAGAATTTTGTAAAAACAATCCCACTATCATTTACCACTGAATACATACTACAGTTTTATGGACAGGAACCAGAGAATCTCCGATGGACAGGTTTTTCCTTTCCAGAGTATCTGTGTTGAGGATTTCCAGAGATAAAAAAAGCTTTAGACATATGATTCTTCTATAACGGGGGAGGTTTCTTTCTATTATTATATTCAATATATTGTAGGTTTGCTTTATATGTTTCCCTCAGTGTACAAAAGCCTATTCAGAAAAACTCAGCTCCACCGCATGAATACTAAAATTAACCTGAATGTCGAAACATCTTAATTTAAAAATTTCTTTCTGTACATCTAAATAAATTTTCATACAGCCCAGAGGTATTACCTCAGATTCAGCTTTCCATATGTTAGCGTGCTCTGTAGGAGACATTAGTACAGCCATGTTTGGTTTCCAGCAGCCTAACACAGCAAGATCCCCAGTTATATACAGAATGTGATCATCTTCTAAATCAGCTTCTACAGTCCAAATGATCTTACATATATCATCAACATCAGTGGTTGAATTGCCTGATAAATTGGAAAGTCAGATGCATCAATCATTCTAAATTAGAGGAAAATACACTAGTAAAGCATGATGCTGACAATTAACACCAAAAGGAAGTTCACATCCACTCAGAACTCGTACTACAGAAAAAGGGCTTATTTGATAGTGCGTGAAATTGCAGAACTAAAAAGTAATCTGGGGGGCTCATATAGAATGATGAAGAGAATTAAAAAGAAAACTCAGGATACATGTAGCTAACACCAAGAAGAAGGTTGTAGAACTTATTTAAGATAAGTCTACTTTTTGCTTCATTTAATTTACAAAAAAAAAAATGAAGAAATTGTTTGCAATTCATAAAGTCAGTTCCAATCATTGAAAAAAAATTGAAGAATATATGTGACATGCTGCATTGCTGCTAATGAACATTCTACAGAATCTAATTAAATATGATGTATCAATTATTAATCCATCAGACTAATTCATTAATTTTCATTATCTACAGAGGTCAGGATTACAACAAAGGTGATTTTATCCTTACAAGATAAAAAAACTTTTGCACAAAGCACATGCTATAACTCTTGAGTTGCTAAGTCTTGATCCTTTATTCTAGTGATAAGCCAAGCTCGAATAAGATTCTACTCGAATACAACTGGAAGTAAGTTGTATATTAGGATGCTAACTCTTGAACAATACAATCGTGATAAATAAGTATCCAGCAAAACAAATCAAGGCGATGAATAATTAGACTATAGAAAGGAGATAGCTATTTAATATAACTAAAACATGAAGTCTTAAACAAATCAACCAACAAGAGAAAAAGATGTATGAGTTACCCTTCTCTGCTGTAAATGAAGCTAATCTTCTGACTGATTTATGGTTCTTCACACAGCACGTGAATCTATATTCTCCATGCATTGGTACATGATGGCATATATGTCTGTGACAATATTTTAATACATAAGCGCAACCAAGACAAAGAAAAATAGAGAAACAATTAACACTAAAAAGAATGTGTAACATCCATCTCATCTTTCATCTCAAATATAAAATCATATTTAAAATGCATTTCCCATCTTTAATAATCCTATCAATATATTTTGTGTTTAATGTAAGCTACATGTATAACAAATGAGTCGAAAAAACCACAAATCAGTATGAAACCTAATTACTATTTGCTACAGTTAGTGAAAAATATAATAGTGTGGTACAATTAATGTGTTCTCGGTAAGCGAGATCAAAACCCTATTTATCTAATATATCAACAACAACAAAATCCTATTCATCTACACAAAACAAACATAACCTAAATTAAACCAATTTCCCCTCTCAAGACATGTTAGCAACTAATAATACAAAGTACAAAAAGCAACATCAATGAATTGAGTATAGAGACATGAATGAGTAAAATTTGAGAGTGAAAGAAAGTAAACCTTCTTGGTGGGAGTGTGTAAGGATTAGAGAAGGGGGTAAGAAGGTGATGAGGGTGGTGCAAAAAACCAACTTCAGCAATGAACTCCATTAACTGACGAGAATGCAAGAGTTCATCACTTAGGAAAAAGAAAAGCGCGGAAAAGAGAGTGGTTTGGATAAAATATTTAGATAGATAGATATATGTGTACTATTGGTGGTGTGACACACGGGAGAGCCACAACGGGATAAATTGTCTTGGCTTGGCGACTTTCTCTAAGTATCAACAATATTTGTGGGTCGTGTCTCATTGGTTACTATAGTAGTTTTTTTTTTTACGCATAATATTTTAATGATAATGGAGAGCACAAATAAAATAAAATGAGAGGGAGAGGGAGAGAGAGAGAGAAAATAATGAAATATACAAGATACAAAACGCACAATGACATTTTACACCCCATTAAAGAAAATAAATACTTTGTAAAATTGATTATGCTTAAAAGTGATTTGAATATAAAATATTTTGTATTTGGATATATTCACGTAAAAGTGGGTTGAATAATAAAATTTAGCGTTAAAAATACTTATTAACTCAAAAGTTATAAATCCTATATTCAACTTAGAATCAATTTTAAAGGTAGAGTCAATTCAACTTAAGAACATCCAATTATATGAGAATTAATTTTACCCAAAATTTTATTGACTTTTTCAAAAGTTGAACAAAATATGCACTAAATATACTTGTGGAATTGACCCGTGTGACACCATATATCCCAAAAAAGTTTTAAAATATAAATATAGTAAAAACATGAGTAAATTTGGTTTAAAAAAAACATATTCAAGTATAGAAAGATCAAAATTCGTAAATATACAAAAATAAGATCATCATCAAAAGAGTTCAACACCTAAAATTATTACAATAATCAAAGTTGACTCTATGCAATCTCAATTTATTGGTCAACTAAAATTGCAACAATTCAATGTAAAGAAATAAGTAATAACTATTTAATATGTTGGTGGCATGCAAATCAATTAATCTCTTTCTCGTTGGTGATTGCATCATCTTTTTTTTCATCTCATCATCTATCCACACATGTAGTGTGTAAGCATCAACATGAGAAATAAGTGAATGTGAGTTATTATTCTCAAAATATAATCAAGTGGAGTAGATTAAATGAACAATCAACATCACAACATATAACAATAAACACTATCAACATGCATGGTGACACAACAAGAATCATAATTATCAACTACTTCACGTTGAATCATTTTAACTCTTGATTGATATAGGTAGAAAAGTCACATGTTGTCCAAAAGCAAGAATGTTTAGTCAGGGTGATTTCGTATTCAACATAACACCCCAACAATGTCCAACATTAATGTAAGACTTTCCTATCGATAATTTCCTCAAGGTCTCCTCGATCGTCGAACTCTAATTCTATCATGGCACAAGCCTTCAACATGTCATATTATATGAATGCAACACATAACATGCAAAACATATTGTTTATCATCGACAATCATTATCCCACATCACATAGTCCATATATGCAACTAAGTGTGCTACAATATATTTACATTTATGAACAACATACCAACAATGAGTAACTATTAACTTATCAACTAAATCCTAATTATTTATCTTGTTACTTAATATCTCAATCCTTATTACTAGTTAATTAATAACTTAATTTATCATTCTTACGTAACCAAATCAATCACTCCTTAACATCTAACAGGTTATTCTATAAATTAGTCATTATCTGATTTTGAGGTAGATTTGCTAATGTCAAATTTGACATGACATTCAACGAGGGGCCATTTTTTATGAGAACTCTTGATTCATATGGTCGAGGAACATTATTGATATGCACAAAAATTTGTTATGTACTCTTTCTTCGGCGGGTAGTTCGTCATCTATGAAGGTTAGGTGACTGTTAGTAGTGATATTATTTATGATGCTTCCAAATTTATCAAAAGTGATATCTTGAGTGGCGTGGGCTTCGTTTAGTATTTTCGTTAATAGTTTCCCTAGCTCTTAAATCATAAGTTAAGGGCCAATCATCCCAGCTCTTATATCAGAGGACGTGGGTCAATGTCCCGACTTTAAATTTAATCAATAAATATGAAATATCATGAATGCATTTAATGAATGAACATTTTCCTTTATTTTCATCTTTTTTCCTTTAAAGAGATTTTTTCTTACATCATCAACTTGATCTTTAATTGCCCCTATCTTACATGTAAAGACATCATATTAGTTTTGGCCTCTTGACATTCACATATTTTGTGCCCCAACATATGATTATCATAAAAATGCATTTTGACAAAACAAATTTTTATGACCCAAGAAATTAGTGAAGGAAGGTTTAGACAATGATATTTAAAGAGAAGATATATGGTACAAAAAAAAAAGGATTCATAGAAAGAAAAGAAGATAAGGTGATCTCATATGGGTAACTGACCCAATTTGTTAGTAGTATTTCATTAAAGATGTTTGCTAACAACTCATGCCACAATTTCAATCATATTTTTAACCTAATTTAGAAGATAAGATTTGCTCCAATCTATATTCACAACTTTCAAAATATGCTCAACTTCAACTTTGATGGGTGTATGTAAGCTATATTCTTTATTCCTCCTTTTTTAGATTCTCAAACTAGTGATCTTCTTTCATTATATATTTTTTTGTGGTCCTAATTTTTTCTTAGATTGCCCTTTCAGGTTTTCAACCTAATGGGCTTTTTTCTAACTTTTGTCTAGACCGCCCTTTTGGGTTTTCGACCTACCATGTCTTCATTGATTTTTTCACCCTCATTTTTGCCTAGGCCGCCCTTTTGGATTTTCAACCTAATGGGTCTTTATTCAACTTTGTACCCTAATTTTTTCTAGGCTGCTCTTTCGGGTGTTATACCAAGCGAGTTTCACTCATTTTTGATTCCTTAATTTTTGCCTAGGTCATTGATAGTGTTTCAACAAGTGTACTGAATCTTTGCAAGTAATAATAAAACGTTAGTATCGAGTGTCGAACTCAAGGATTGTGTTTTACTATTGAATTATATTTAATTACTACAATTGAACAAAAGGTTCCCAAATTGATTGAAATAATATTTAAAATTAACAACATTAATAAAATTGATCCTTTATATTAAGAAAAATGTCAGGGATAAGTTTCACTACGAATCCAAGCATGGTGTCTAATTTGATCCTAGTTACTGAATTCCTTTATTGAATTATTATCGGATTTTCTTTATTATTCTTTCCCTAATGTCTTAGTGACAGAACCTTTAATTAAAAAGTAACCCATAATTCCTTAGTAGATTTAAGATTAGAATTAAGCATTACTGTACAAGAATTCTCTTGTTAAACTATTGCTAGTACAACTAATTTAATTGGTTTCATGGCCTGTATCTATCCCTAGACTACAAATTCATGAATTTTCCATCTCAAGCATTCGTAAAGTCCACTTCTGTTTCAAAATACAAATCGTAGAACATTTTAATGTTGATTAAGCAATAAAAAGCATTAAGCACAAAATCGGTTCCTAGAACACACAACTCAATTCGAAAATATTAAACCAAATAATAGGTAACTATTAAAATGAAAATATTCTAGAAAATGTCAACTCTGGGTCAGACTTTCATAACAACCAAACAAGATGTATATCCAAAAGATTATCATTACACAATCTTTAACTTATCTTAGGTTGCACTCGGGTATAGATTCATAAGTGTGTAAGTTTTGTTAGTAGTGTGTAGAAAAATAAATAAAATAAAACAATCACCATAATTAAAATAAATTATCATCAATACATAGAATTAATACATCAATTACCATAAAATACATGTAAATTATCAGAAATAAATAAACATAAAAGAATCATCACAATTAGAATAAATTTACACAAACATATATAATTAATAAATAAATTGTCGTATATAAAAATAAAAGAATGACTACAATTTGAAAAAGTTACCATAAATTTCTACAAATAAATAAAAAATACCACAATTAGAACAAATTTCCATAAATACATGTATACCTCCAAATTAGAATAAATTACCATAAATGCATATAATTAATACATAGATTATCATAAATATATATAAATCACAAAACATAAATAAAACAAAATAAAAG
>JBBPBT010000850.1:21674355-21688614 GCA_037974875.1 Cicer bijugum | reverse complement strand
CGTTTTCAAAAATCTATCATAATCACTTAAGGTATGATTTTTTTTAACTCTTTTTAAGAAATTAATTAAATTAGAATTATAATAATTGATTTTTTTATTTAACGAAAAGTCCAAAATCTCATTAATGCTTATTATTATATTTTTTTGCAAATAAAAAAAAAGAGCGAACAAAATTAAGTAAAAGAGCCTATTTATTTATTTATATTATTTTTATTATTATTTTTTATTTAATTTTTTATATATTTATTATTTTTCATAAAAAATCTAAAAGTAGCAGATAAAGTTAGGTGTTAACAATGACTCTCTATTTTAAGATTACATAGATTATGAATGAGTTAGAGATATTATCCAAAAAAATTTAACACGATATTATCACCTAATAAACAAGTAATTATGTTTACTAGTGGAGTAATTCATGATATAGCAATAAGAAGCATTGCAACAAGCATTTGATAATCAATAGTATGAGTTAAAATGTTAAAGACAAAGAGAATATGAGTGAATGATTGATTCTTTGATCGTAAAGGAAAATAACGCTACATTGATCATCTACTTCTGACTAAAGTCAAATAAGAGTCAAGATTTTCATTGATTATCTAAATCAAGACCAAAGAAGAAAGCTCTGAATGAAGTCTCTGTTATAGTCAATAATCTTGTAAAAGTCAAATCCTCTTATGAGCTAACAAAGATAATTGGTTATTTAAGGAAAATGCACTATGACAAAGTCAACGCCCTAATACAAAAGGTCAATTTTTCAAGTAAACGCCCTAATACAAAGGTTGAGTGACGAGGAGTTGCCAAACCCATTTTTAAAGGATTTTAAGAGGGTATTTACCCTCTATTTTATCTTACTTTATAGTTTTGATTTCAACCTCTTCTTATTTATTCATTTATTTATTATATTTGATGAAATGATCATGAGATGATAAAATAATTTAAATTGGTCAAATCAACAAAGTTTTTAGTGCCAAGATATCAGGTTTAATATTTCAGCTTATGATTTCAAGAAGGAGGTTTGTTCCACACTTCATGGAGGTTGAATTTTATGATAAGAAAATGTTGCAAAAGAAGGGGGAAGGTGGTTGCCAAAAAAGGGGAAGGTTGTTGCATAGAATTATGATAGTCTTTTATCATAAGAGGAGAAATTAGAAACATAAAAGGAGAGTTGCACACAAGAAACATAATCGAAGGAGTAGAAAAATATTAGAGAGAGATGAAATAAGGAGGAACACTTCGGAAAATTATGAGTTTTTTGAGCTGGAGTAAAGTGTCTAATTTTGGAGCAAAAAAATCGTACTATTTGAAGGTTTTATTTATTTTTCTTTTAATTGAACACTTCTATTATTTACTTTATGTTCTATAAGTCAATGAGTAACTAAGCTATCTTCTAGGGTTTTGGTGAATCTTTTGATTAAGATACCTTTTCATTATGTCTTAGTTTTAAATTCTAGTTTTATTTTAGACTATTGTTGTTTATCTCAAATAAATTATTTTATTATTTTATTTACATGTTTGGGATGACTCACTTTTGCATCCTTAATCAATCAATTGAATAATGATCAACTATAATTAATTTGTAGATATATAATATAATTGAGATAATGATTCTTGTATAATGAAACATAGATATTAATCTTTAAATCACTCAACCTTTTGATTTTTTATACTTTCTCTTAATTATATTTTTGTATGATCAATCAAAGAATTAATTTAGAGAAAAAAATATTACAATACATGACGAATCTTTGTTAATAGTTTTAAAGAGGGATTAATAATCGAGAAAATAAATAAGAATTCATATAAAACTAAAATTTGAGGTATTCATATATTACAAGTGAAACCATGACCCTAAGATTACTTTCCATTAATTCAAAGACGTGTTGTTATATACTCTCGTTATGATTTTTATACTATCGTTATGTTTTTGTTATCACGAATCAACAATAATTTTCATTAGTCTAAATAATATAGAATATTGATTAATTTGGTAGATGTTAAATTAATCTATGTGGATATGATAATCTTATATAATACTACTTGGTTAAACCCATACACTTGCAGAATTTTGCGCAACAAATTTTTGACGCCGTTGTCGAGGATTAATTTAGCAATATTAAACATGTTGGGTCTATTACCACTTGAGATCAATTGATCAAAAGCTTTTTGAAAATATACTTTCCTCCATCCAAGTCTGCTAAACTTCGATCTGACATCTCCAACTTTGTTCAATTTGAGCAAGAGTCTTTATATGAGGCATAAGAGAGATTCCAAGACATGATTAGAAATTGTCCACATCATAGCTATCGTATATGGCAAAATGGACTTCCAGTTCAAAGTAGAAGTGGTATTGATGTTGCTTGTGGATACTCTATTCTAAAAAAAGAACATGAATAAGTATTTGATTTGGTGGAAGAAATAGCTACTAATAGTTGTCAATGGAGTTCAAATGATAGACATGTTAAAAACCAAGTTGGGATGTACAAAGTGAAGGCTAATATTACTTCAGAGATGAAGGTCGATAGAATCACTAAGCAGCTTGAGACTCTAATGTCTGCACAAGCTCAACAACCTTCTGCAGCCACTCTTTTTGGTGATGTTGGTGATTTTTCTTTTACTTGATAATGAAAATAATTTGGGCAATCCATGGACTAAGCAGGTTGAGGAAACCAACTATGTCAGCCAAAAAGATGGTGATGCCAAGAAGAGTATGCAAGATGCTTTGGAGAAGTATATGCAAAAAGTTGGACATCCTTGCATGGATGTTTTGGCCAATTATATGGGACAGACAGGTGAGCTGTTGAAGGCCATTGAAAGTATAACACAACCTCAGCCTATTCCAGCAACTCATACTAAAGATGCTTACCATGTCACCAACACCAATCGTAATCAGAATGACCTTTATTCTTCAATCTACACCAGGTTATAAGAATCACCCTAATTTCTCTTAGGGAGGACAATAACAAGGACAAAACTATAATTTATACACGCCACCCCATTTGCAAACGCAAGATGAGAGGAAATCAGATCTTCAAGATGTACTAGGTAAATTCATAGAAAAGACAGACGAAAGCTTTCAAAATGCGGAGAGTCAAATTTCAACTCGATTTGGCGATGTGGAAACTCAAATTTCTAATATTTGCAATCTACTAGCAAAAAGACCTATAGGATCATTGCCTATTCAAACTGAGCCAAATCCAAAAGAACAAGCTAAAACTATCACTCTTAGGAGTAGAAATGAGGTTACTTCAATGCCTGAAAAGGAAGAACAAACAACTCCAAAAGAGAAAAAGGTACATTCTAATGAGCTTTCTTCTAACAAAAAGGTACATTTAACTAAGGTAAGTATTCAATTCCCTCAAAGATTGAAAATTATGCATAATGATAAGCAGTTTGCTAGATTCTTTGATATTTTTAAAAAATATCAATATTCATTTTGCTTAAGCTATTTCTCAAATGCCCAAGTATGTTAAATTTTTAGAAGAAATCATTTCTAATAAAAAGAAACTAGAGGACTTTGAGATGGTTAAGCTTAATGAGGAATGCTCTAGTATAGTCTTGAAAACGTTGCCCCCCTAAGCTTAAGGATCCTGGTAGTTTTATTATTCCTTATACTATTGACAACTCTTATTTTGAAAAAGCACTTTTTGATTTGAGAGCTAGTATTAATTTGATGCCTCTGCCTGTGTTTAAGAAGTTGGGCATACAAGAACCCCAACTGACTAGCATTTCTCTACAACTTGCGGCAGATCTATTACCCACCCAAGTGATATAATAGATGATGTGTTAGTAAAAGTGGATAAGTTTATTTTTCTTGCGACCTTTGTTGTTTTTGATATGGAGGAAGATGAGGAAGTACCAATTATATTGGGTAGACCCTTCTTGGCCACCGGAAAAACTTTGATCGATGTTGAGCAGGGAAAATTAACTTTGAGATTGAATGATGAAAAGACTGAATTTAAAGTGTTTAATTCCTTAAAAAACCCATCTTCGTTTGCTTCTTGTAGCTTCATTGAGGCTATTGATATTAATCATAAGGTTACTTATGACAATTTTGAGAATTTCAGGATGCAAGACCGTTTGGAAAAATATATTATTTTGCATGACCCTAACATTATGTGGTTGAAGATGAAATAAGAATTTTATAATCTCTTGAAACTCATTCACCGCATGGGAAAAGGAAAAATAATATGAACCACATGATTAGAAAGTTAAGAAGGATAAATGCTTTAAAGGTCAAAGTTTCAATGGGAGAGTCGCCTGATTAGTTCTCAAGCTATCGTCTGGCTTGAGACGTTAAACAAACACTTGCAAAAGGCAAACTATATTTATTTTATTTTATTCTAGTTTAAATTTATTATTATTTATGATTATTTTTGTTTTAGGAAATAAAAGCTCTAACTACAAGTTCTTTAAGGGAAATCACTTTTACTTTCTCTCATTTATTTATTCATTTAGTCTATTATAATATTATGTCTTGAGGACAATGCCTATTGCTAGTGCCGGGGAGAAAATATATTTTGATACTTGACCTCTTTTAGTGTTTGTAATGAATTATTTTCGCGCTTATTTTACTTAAATTATGCGTTTGATTTTTCACTTAGATAAAGAGGTTCCTTAGTTTTGACACAAGAATTTTCTATTGTGAATAAGTTGAGATGTCTTGAGATGGACCAAAATTAAAATAGTTAAGCCCAATTTTAAAGTAAACTAAATCCTTAACATAGGACAATTGATGAGTAAAAATTCATGAACCAAGGGACAAGAAAAAGAAGTAATTGACAACTTAGTCTGAAGAATTATATATATGATGTCACTTATTAGTTTGGGGGTTACTCACCGCTAACAATCAAGTGAAAGATGAGGTGAAATGTTGTTTCACTAGAAGCTTGGGGATTACTTACACTAATAGTCAAGTCAAATGTGGAATTATATTAAATTAAAAAGAAAAGAAAAAAAGTGTCATAAATAAAAGGTTGAGTTGTTTAGTTCAATCAAAGAAAAATGTCCCCGATACTTGAGAAAAATAAACCTCTATCTTCTATGATAAGGATGAAACTTTATGAATAAGAAGGATTATATGAATTGATTGAAGAAAGTCTCAGGGCATTGAATGCTAAGAAGTAACGAGATTAACCACACACACTTTGAACTGGAATTCATTTTACTTATTTGGCATTAGTGTAGAAGGTGTTTGATTTAGTCTAAACAATTCAGAAGGATTTTTGGTCAAATTAAAAAAAAAAATCAATTATGATATTCTTTAAACTTTGTCTTAAAATGAGACTTTGTTTGAGGACAAGCAAAGGTTGAGTGACGGGAGTCGATAAACCTATTGTTATAGGATTTTAAGAGGGTATTTACCCTTTATTTTATCTTATTTTATAGTTTTTATTTCAACTTCTTCTTATTTATTTATTTATTATATTTGCAGAATTGATTATGAGATGATAAAATAATTCAAATTGGTCAAATCAACTAAGTTTTTAGTGCAAAAATATCAAGTTTAATATTTCAACTTATGAGTTCAAGAAGGAGGTTTGTTGCACACTTCCAGGAGATTGAATTTTTGGGAAGAAAATGTTGCCAAAGAAGGGGGAGGTTGTTCCCAAAGAAGGGGAAAATGTTGTTTGTAAAATTAGGATCTTCTTGCTATTATAAGGAGGAGTAATCAGAAACACAAAAAGGGGAGTTGCACACAAGAGACATAGTTGAAGGAGTAGAAAAAAAATTGGAGAGAGAGAAAATAAGGAGGAACACTTTGGAAACTATGAATGTTTGGAGCTGGAGTAAAGTGTCTCAAATTTTAGAGAATAAAAATCATACTCTTTGAGGAGTTTATTTCTTTTTCTTTAAATGATGAGCACTTATATTATTTACTTTATTTTCTATATGCCAATGAGTAACTAAGCTCTCTTCTTGGATTTTGGTGAATCTTGTGATTAAGATACCTTTTTACCATGTCTTGGTTTTAAATTCTAACTATATTTTAGATTTTTGTTGCTTATCTCACTTAAATTATTCTATTGTTTCATTTACACGTTTGGAATGACCGACTTTTGGATGCCTTAATCAATCAATTGACTAGTGATCCACTATCATTAATTGATAGATCTAATGGATAATTGAGATTATGATTCTTGTATGATGAAACATAAAAAAGTCGGTTATTTATGCTTTCTCTTAATTAGATTCTTTGTATGATCAATCAAAAAATTAATTTAAGGAAAAAAATATTACATTGAGTGACAAATCTTTGTTAATAGTTTTAAAGAGAGATTGATAATTGAGAAAATAAATAAGAATCTATTATCCTATATTAAAACAAACTCACAACTCTATTGATTGACATATCACACACTTGCTTATCACATCATAATATTTGTTCCGCATCACTTATATTTATATATGGCACTTTTCACATGCTTCTACAATTCATCTTACACATTTTATTTCTTTTATTTCTCAATTTAATTTATGCATCTCACACATCATCATATACATATGTCAAGAACCTACACAAAAAACTTCTTCATGAAAATTATTTTACCAACAAAGTTTCTCATGAAAATAATCTTACTATCTTTCTCACTTCAATCAACTTTTGATGTTCCCCCATTTCTAACTTTGTATATTCATATTAGTTGGCAACGAAATACATCATATCTTATGTTATCTAAAAAAATTATTCTTTTGATTCATTCTTAAACTTTGGTGGAGAGCATATTTTAGATACAAAGTTTTGTCGTTTATACAAGATTAAATCTTTCATGATTTATCAATTTTCATCCATGTATCAATGGAAAATGTGAGATTGTTGGGTCAAATTATGTCATTTTCTCTCTCCACTTAAATTTTTTCTAGCTTCTATTTTTTCTTTATGTTATTTATGATGTTCTAATCTAATATGGTTTCTCAATTTTCATCCTAAATATCAATGAAAAATGTAAGAATTATGTAACCATTTCAATCTCTTTATAAATTGGGGTCATAACTTATCCTTAGGTAATTTGATTTCTCCATTTAATTTTATTCATCTTTTATTTTTTTCTTTTTTTATTTATTATCTATGTCATTTAGTTCTATTTTAATTTGAACAACACATTTTCTTTTAGATACAAATTATTTGTTTTTCTTTAACTAAGAGTGTATTGAATACTTTTGAATTCTTAAACCACAAAATAACATTTTCAATTTCTTTTTATTTTTTAGAATTTTAGTTCAACTATGTGTAATAGATTACTAGATATAAACAAATACTACGGTTCTCTTTAATCAAAAAATTACAATGTCAAATAGCATGGTTAATATTCTATGTCCATGAGGTGTGATTTAAAGTGTAAGATTTTAATATTGTAGACATAGTTTAAATTCAACTTGAAATGGTTGTAAAATGATGATTAGTTTTACTTTGATTAATAATAATGTTTCCATCCCTATATTATTTTTAAATTTTTTATGATTATATTTTTGTAAAATATTTTTTTTATTATATTATTTCAAAACTAAAAATATTAATTTAATTACAAACTCTACAATTTTTTCTATCTCATCTATTCCTCTTATAACCTTACCTATTTACAAAATTAATACATTAATAAATTAAATATATCGCATTCAAAAAAATTTAAACTCATGCAAAACGTGAGTAATATTTTTGTTAATATAAAACTAAGACTTGAAGTATTGATATTACGAATCAAACCAGGACCATATGAGTACTTTCTATTCATTCAAAGTTGTGTTGTTAAATGTTGTCGTTATAATTTTTTATGTTATCATTATATTTTTGTTATCACAAATTAAGAATAATTTTTATTAGTCAAAATAATATAAAATTTTAATTAATTTGATAGGTGTTAACTTAATCTTTGTAGATACGATTTGTACACTTGCAAAATTTTGCAAACTCGTACACACAATTGCAATTGACTTGGTAACTGTCAAATAATTGTAAAAACAGTAACCAAAGAGGTGTAAAGGCAACAAAATAATGAAATTGAGTACAATGCAATTTTTGGGTAACAATTTAGAAACTAGCAATTGGTATGACTAGTTCTTCCAATATTGGTATGACTAACAATTGGTATAATTTTTCCTCTGCCTTGTAAGACTCCAATCAACATTTATATAATAAAGACTTACATTGTTTCTCACGCCATCATCACCAAGTGAATTCCAATTTTCTTCCATCAATTAGTATCATCTCAAAGTAAATTAATTTCTCCATCCTTTTCTTTTGATTTATTTTATCAAATTAATAAAACTAATACGAATTGCTCACCGGTAAAACTTGAAATGGTGTTATTATGTTATTTGAGGGGTCTAGATTCTCAATCCTTTTCTTTTTATTTCTTTATCCAAATTAAGAAAACTAATACAAAGTGCTCATCAGTTAAACTTGAAACTTTGCATCTAGGGATCAAATTAGAGATTCTAAAATATTTATAAACATTCTTGTTGTGCTAAAAGATTTTTAGTCCTCACAACAATTTTCTCGACATTAATTAATTCACAACAATTTTATAGATTTCTATATCATATTTTAATTCTCACAGTCACCATTTATATATTTTCAATTAGTTATTAATGTTGGACCTGTACATAATAAATCACGGTTGAATATTTGAAAATTAAGATTTTTCGTTCACCCCACATTATATATTATATTATTATAGATTATATGAATTTGATGTATTTATTTAATGTGTCGCGTCTTTATCAATTATCATCTCTAATAGTATACGAATGTAATAAAATAATACAACAATCAAATACAAATATCACATTTACTATACATCCGTACTAAAACAAAAGATATATATATGTAGCACACCATGCCTACATATGAATGTGGATCTCCTCGGTCTCTTTTTCTATTATTTTTAAAAACTCGGTCTCTTTTACTATTATTTTTAAAAGGTTAGTTTGTCACTAACATAATTTTATGTGTTTTTTTTTAAATAAAACAAATAATATATTTAATATTAATAATTCAAATAAATTACTAAGACAAATACACACATAAAAAAACACGTAGAAAATCATCACACATACAATATAATTTAGGCTAAATACCACATGTGGTCCTTTAACTTAATTTCGTTTAACGATTTAATCCTTTATTTTTAAATAATTTGAGTGTTACCCTTTAAGTGAGGTTCCGTTAAGAAAACGTTAAAAAATCCACCCTCCGTTTTCTCTTCATTTGGGTTTTCTCTCACATTTCTCTTTATGTTGTTTGGTTTCTCTTCTCATCTCCCTTTTCCAAATTCCCAAATCCCCAAATTCATGAACCCTAAATTTCCCATATCCCATCTCTCGTTCCCCTCTGTCTTCACTCTCCTAAATTCACGATTCATTTGCAATTTCAATTCTCGAGTTCAATTGATAGTTTCCTTCAGAGAAAGAAAAGATCAAGTCGTTATTCAGTTGACGATTCCAGTTTCCTCGCATTCTCAATAGCAAGTAAGTTCCATTATGTTTCCAAATTGTCTCAATTTGCGATTCAATTCTTATTTTGGTAATCTTTTCTTGCTAAATGAAGTTGATTTTGTTTGCGATTGAAGCTCCTTAATTTAGTTTGTAAGTGTCATTTTAATAGGGTAGTGACTCATTTTTAGGGTTTAGAGCTTAGTTGGTCGTTATGGTATTTACTATTGGCATGTGTTTGATTTGTGAATGAGTTGATTACTGCATGTGTTGTTTGTGTTGTTTATTGGGATCTAAGGTTTGTGGTCCACACATACATATTCCTTACTCTTTTTCTAAGACTATAAGGTCAGTTTTGTGGTCCCTACAATTTGATTATTGTTTTCTATTAATTAGTTTTTTTTTTGTCTTTTCAATG
The DNA here is from genome assembly GCA_037974875.1 of Cicer bijugum. Classification (NCBI taxonomy): domain Eukaryota; kingdom Viridiplantae; phylum Streptophyta; class Magnoliopsida; order Fabales; family Fabaceae; genus Cicer; species Cicer bijugum. The sequence goes on along the minus strand of JBBPBT010000850.1, from coordinate 21,678,767 downwards.
TATAAAAAGCATAATGGATGTCTTTTTTGTTGATGTCCACCATGAAGGGTATTTTTTGGATGACACAATGGAATTGTACAAAGGTGAAGTGTCAAATTGGAAATGTGACTCTGACAGGTGGAGTTACTTTGAGATTTTTGATATTGTTAAACAAATGGAGTGTACTGAAGTTATTAGTATTTGGTATGAGGTGTATGGTAAGAAAAACTTTATGGCTAATGACATTGGGGCTATAGAAATGGTAAATTTAGCCAAGGCTAATGTGAAATTGATTTTGTATCTTATTCATGTTGGTGTATGTGACCTCTGATTTTCTGAAGAATTATACATAATGATATCTAATCTAGTATGAATGCACAGCGGATTAATAAATTCAATTTTTATTTCACACCAAATTGAATACGGTCCCTAATTTACAATTCTAATGAATGTCAGACTATATGGATCATGGTAACTAAGAGAGATGCATTTGACAAGATTGATTGTTATGGATGCTGATTTACATGCAATTATTATTAAGACAATTAATCAATATCCGAAACGAAATAATTGCCGAAATGTAAACAAGATAAGGGAAAGAGAAAAGGTGTACGCAGGATTTTATACTGGTTCAGCCGTCTCGTGACGACCTACGTCCAGTCCCAAGATCCAACAAGATCTTAGCCTATCCAATAGAACTTCTTAGAATCAGTTTATAGATTATTACAGCGTGCCTCACACCAATCTTAAACTATTCACCCTGTTCTATCTTTTCCCTTCCCTGAATTCCCAAGTTTAAGTCCCATAAACTTGACCAAGAATTCAGTCAAGCGTCTTCTTGTTGACAACCCTCAACCCCGAAGAACGCCACCAGTCGCAACTGGATTTTCGCAAAGTAATTTGTTACAAAAGAGTATTACAGAATATGAAACATATCAAATATACAAATTTCTTGATCTTGCTTCTTCTCAAAGTAATCTTTCTCAAATCGGTCTTTTCCAATCCTCAATGATCACAAGTTGTTTGTCCATGATTGAAAAAGGATGTTCAATTGATATTGGTTGAGAAAGAGTTATCTCATGTGTTGTAGCTCTGAAAAAGAATTATCAAAGTTATTATGTTGGTTATTGTATATTGTGACATTATGAGAAGAATAGTATGAAAGCAGTTTATATAGTTTCAGGAAAAAAAACAACATATGAATCGATTTGGCCAATCAATTCATTAAAGTTATAAAGCACACTAATCGATTTATACAATCGATTTCGCGAATCTTGTTTTTCTTGAATCTTGAAACTGCACAACATAATCGATTTAACTAATTGATTCTTTTAACTGAGTTCTTCAGACTTGGATGAATGTTCTTAATTGAATCGATGTTCATAATCGACTTGGCGTGTTTTGTTCCAACAACGAGATCAAAACAATCGATGTACTTGATCGATTCAACCAATTCAGTCATCTCTGTTTCTAAAATATTTTGTACCAATCGTTTTAGTCAATCGATTACACTGGTTCCAAGGACACAATGATTTTCAACAATCGACTTGCCTAACCGATTGAAAAATTAAGTCTGAAGCTCATTACAACCAGTTGGTTTAGTCAATCGATTTACCACGTCGATTGATGCCAACTTTAATATAACAGAAGTAAGTAAGTAGATTGAGCTAATCGACTATGGATGTTCCAGACCAAGGTCATTTTGAAATATATTTTGGTAAGTCGATTTGCCTAATCGCTTTATTAGTATTGGTTTGGTTCTGGAACATTCACATTCGATTTGGTCAATCGATGTAGACAAAACATAACATAAAAAATGATTGAATAATCGATTTGCCAAACCGACTAGTTTGCAAGGTGAGCAACTGACTTGCGCATTTAAATTTCAATAAGTGTTCAAGTCGATTTGTCTAATCGATGTAAACCATCAGTTCAGTCTTGGTGAATTAAACAATCGATCTGCCTAATCGATTTGTGGCAAATTGGCTTTCTGATTTGCACAATTTATTTTCTGATAAGTGTACCAATCGATTTGCCTGATCGATTGATAGTCTGTTTGAACTTACATAAAGTGTGCAAATCGATTGTGCCCATCGATTGATTAATTCCAGACTTTATAATATCATCCAACCCTTTTACATAATCGATTTTACTAATCGATTAGCTTGTAGATCTTCAAGGTTTTGTTGATTTCTTGAGTTCCAAGCAATGGTTTCAAGTTGGTAGGATTGAATGGATGTTCCTGAAATTTTCTCAATTCACATTGTTAGATTTATTTAAAAATGTATGTTTGTCAATAACTTCAAAAATGAGTGATCATATGTCAAACACTTATCCATATGTCTAACAATCTCCCCCTTTTTGATTTAAGTGACAAACATGCAATTTTTAACTTGAGAAACATTTCAAGGGCATTTCAAGGGAATATACTGAAATAAAAACAATCTTGTAAACTTTGTAAAGCTCCCCCTGAATGTGTGTATCCAAGCAAATTGCAGAAACAATATATAACAATATATAAGATAACCACTGTTAGTACAAGTCAAGTTATAAAATTTCTCTCCCCCTTTGTTAGTTAAGTCAAAAAGAAGAGGAGGAAAAGGAATCACAATTTTGCTCCCCCTGAGATGGTAGCAAAAAAAACTGAAAAACTTGAACGGATTAGTAACAAGTGCAGGAAACTCATTATGAATATAACCTTAAAAAGAACTTGTATCAGTGCAATAAACAGAATCAAAACAGATTATGGCACGCATTGGAAGTCATGAAGATGAAATGAAATGCAGCAGCAATTAACACAAGCAATAAACTTCAAACACTATTATATTCATTGATCAATAGAGATTACAATCAACATAAAGCAAAATTACACAGGAAAACAAAACAGAAAATCTAACAACTAGGAAAAACTAAAGTCCTGAACATCTATGGTTGGCTGATCCTCATTATTAGCAGGGGATGAGGCTGAGACCGTTGTATTACCCTCAGCAGGTGTCTCCTCAACATGAGTCACAACAACCTCTACATGAGTAGGAGTTTGCTCTTCAGCTGCTTGCCTTCCGATTTCAGCAACATCGCTGAAGGACAACTTAATGCCCAGATGTTCCTGAATAGCTGCTATATCCTGCGCCATCTGGTTCTGGTCGGCTTGGATCTTCTGGATTGCAGCATCCATTCTTGCATTCAGCGCCTCCATTTTGGCGTTGTGAGCCGCTTGAGCTGCCATAAACTCAAGGAGTTTGGAGAGCACCTCAGATCCAGCTGAAACAGACTCAGCAGCAGGTGGTTCAACACTTTGCTGGGTTGGTTCAGCACTAGCTTGAGGTCGACTCCAAATACCATTCAGTTTACGTAGCTGCATTTGGTTCACTATGGATTCACCAAATGTCAGAATGGTTTTGGACAATTCTTCACCCTTTAGAGAAACCTTGAAGTGGGTGAGAATCTTAGTGATTAGCTGTGGATACGGAAGCACCAACTTGCCTTGTGCTGCTTCCTGCATGTGGTGAAGCACAATCCATGCCCAACTCATCTTGAGCTCCTTGCACAGACCCCACAGTAATACTATGTCCAACCGTTGGACAACTGCATGATTGTCGGAGCGTGGGACTAGCATCCGGGTGAGTGCATACATCAGCATACGATGCTGAACCTTCATCTAGCCGATAGGAAGTGAAACTGATTCCACAAAACCTTCAACCATCAGGTCCTGCACGGCTGTTTGCCTCTCCAGAGACTCTTCCCAGCCGTTATCAGTAGTGTCAGCTTCGGTGCTGTCGTCGACAGAGTTTCCATGGTACGGAAGTCCCGACAGGTTCGAGAACTCCTCATAAGTCATGGAAATTTTCTTGCCCTTCACCGTTGCTTTGAAACCAGAATCTGTCATTTTGAACGTGGAGTAAAATGCATGAATCAGGTTTGGATAAGCATCAAGTGAACATGATAGAAAATCTTCCAAACCATGAAATCTGAGATGGTTTTGAAAAGTAAAACCATCGTTGTCGAAGTACTGGATATCCAGAACTCTTGCTTCATGAATTTTGCGTTTGATGAAAGCTGGAGGAAGCTTGAATTCCTCAGTTGGCTTGCTTTGAGGGGCAGTAGCCTTTGGTGTCGGTGTTGATTTATTCTGGGGTGTTGTCTTCTTTTGTGGAGTTGAAGAAACATCCTTCTTCTTCTTCTTCTTCTTCTTCTTCTTCTTCTTCTTCTTCTTCTTCTTCTTCTTCTTCTTCTTCTTCTTCTTCTTCTTCTTCTTCTTCTTCTTCTTCTTCTTCTTCTTCTTCTTCTTCTTCTTCTTCTTCTTCTTCTTCTTCTTCTTCTTCTTCTTCTTCTTCTTCTTCTTCTTCTTCTTCTTCTTCTTCTTCTTCTTCTTCTTCTTCTTCTTCTTCTTCTTCTTCTTCTTCTTCTTCTTCTTCTTCTTCTTCTTCTTCTTC
>JBBPBT010000850.1:21640625-21651530 GCA_037974875.1 Cicer bijugum | reverse complement strand
AACAATTAATATGATTAATAAAAAATAAAAATCCTTCCTACCCCATTTTTAAAAATAAATAAAATAAATAAAAAAAAATAAAAATGTAAAAATTGTATCATGATAATATATTTTTGATTCCAAATACATATATATAGTTTTCAAAACAAACATTAATTTTATCATGAAATTTTTTATCAAATAAAATTGTCGATGAGATTTCCTTTTGAATTTATATTAATTAATTTATATTTTTTTCCCTAAAAAAGTTAATTCATATTTCTACTTTTCCATATGAATGTTCTTTTTAATTAATTTATTATTGATGATACTATTATATATATTTTTTGAAAAATTCTCTTTTTACTAATATATATACATAGACTCCACTATCATCATACAAATAAAAAAGTATCAAGCAAGAATATTAACAAAAAATAGAAGAAATTAAACATGGAAAATAAATTCACCTCATTCTTAGTCTTACTTCTCTGTTTTGTAATCAACTTAGTGAATTGTGAATATTATCATTCTAAAAGTATAGTTCCAATGACACCACATAATAAGGTAACTCACCTTCACTTCTACTACTTTGATATTCACACAGGAAATTATCCTAGTGCAATTGTTGTGGCACATGCCAACCAAACTACTTTGTCTCCATTGTTTGGTAATGTTTATGCAATTGAAAATCCTCTTAGGGAAGGTCCTGAGGAAACATCAAATGTTGTTGGAAATGCACAAGGTTTATATGTGTCGTCTAGCCAAAATAAGGATTATGTCACACTAACTATGTATGTTGATTATGCTTTTACATATGGTGAATTAAATGGAAGTTCCATTAGTGTTCTTTCGAGGAATCCGGTGAGGGAACCGACGAGGGAACTCGCGGTGGTCGGAGGCAGAGGGAAGTTTAGGATGGCTACTGGTGTTGCTGAAATTAGAGCACATTTTCTTAATATTACAACTGGTGATGGAATTATTGAGTATAATGGAACTGTTTTTCATTATTAAAATTAAAATAAATATATTGATATTACTTAGTATTAATTAAAGTCTTTGATTTGATCATTTTTAATTTTCTATAGTTTTTATTTCTTACTTCAATGTTGTAATAAAATAATCATGTATGGAATTGAATTAATTATAGATAGAATTTTCAAATTGATTTCTGCAACTTCAATTCTCATATAAATAGAAAGTCAGCAACTTCAATTGTTTCTGACTGTTCATAAATAAAATATGGCAGCTGCAAAATGCAAATATTGTGATCACAATTTTAAAACTTGGATGCAATGAATCCTTCTAATTAAATGCAATTAAATGAGTACAATAAAGGATTGAAGCCCAAATATCATCAATAAAGAAGATTTTGAATCTCAGTGTAAGGAGTTTCTTAAATAAGAAATCCATTGAAATGCTAAAATTGGAACCCATACTGATAAGGAACAAAGTGCGAACTATGATTTACAAATTTTATTCTACAAAGCCAAATAAACTTTCATCTCAAACTGTAAAATACTCCTTGATGGCTTCGAGTATCCGGTTCGCCGCTTCCGGACCAAACAACCTAGGAAAGCTTGTACCAAGATCAACCTCAATAGTCTTGTTTCTAATCAGACCATCTCTTTTTCTAACATAAGCTCTATCTTCCTCTCCTACTTCTCTCTTGGCACAAGCGCAATGATCCAACCATATCCCCAACACTTGCTTCGAAATCGGCTCAATATCGTTCTTGATGATCTCATCCATCCGCTCTCCTCCATCATTTTCGGTTTGAATTCGAACAAATATAGCAGTAGGAGATGCAACTGTGCGGATGAAAAGCGAAGAAGTGATATAAGGTTGAACCTCATTAACTTTCTCCAAAGCCTGCCTATGTGTATCAAGTTTAGTGTCCTCATAGAAAGTTTTAAGGTAATCCGGCCAAAGAACAAGATCTTTTCGAGGCGGCAAATCAAGAACAAGAATTAGCATTGTTGGACTGCTTCGGATCAGCTCGAACACAAAATTTGGTGCATCATTCGAACTATTAAGATAAGCTGAAAGAGATGTTATATCTAATGATCCTCCTGTTGGTAACTCAGCATGCACCCAGCTTCCCATTACAAAATCCATCTGATACATAAAAAAAAATTGTTTCTATTTAGGATAGTAATATGGTATCAGAAGATAATTATTCCGCTACATTATTTCTTAATTTTTCTTAGGACTTGAGCAGTGGCTATTTGTAGACAGATAGATAAATAAGTTACTAATTCCCTTAGTAAGTAAATCATCAAAAACTGAACATCATACAGAAAAAACCAAACAATCACAATGAAGGAACTATGATGTCTAGTTTACTAACTACTCTCAAAATATTGATCTACTACTTATAAGAAAGATAAGCATTTGAATTACCATGACAATTATTCAAGTTCATGAAGCATAGAAAGAAAATACAAAATAAAAATCTACTTTGCCAGTTTGATTCAGTGGTCTTTCATCCTCTAAAGTAAGCAACTAATTTTAGAGAGTAAAGACTTTCTAATTTTACTTTAAAGTTACTAATATCAACCATTAATAAATAATTAATTATTGATATTTGATGTGTATACATAACAATTTTTAAATGGTTGAAATAACAACCTTTAATTTTCTAATTTTACTATCTACTCTTTATAGAAGTAAAGTCCACTCAATTGTTTCAATTAGGATTTGAACACAGGTTTTGCTTTGAGTTCAATTTTTTCATAAACATTAGTAATATTTTAATTGATAAAACTTTAGTATAGTTAGCCTAACAATAGATTGAGTAGCTAAATCACATGCAAATATACTGTAATTAGATAAATTAAATATGGAATTTGAGAGCATAAAGTAAAAGAAAAATTACAGGGGAATCAGTGTTGCCTGGCCTAATGTGCAGTGAAACTTGAGAAGTACCAGTGTTGCTGATGTAGTGTTGAACATCAGGGGGAAGTGAACAAGGAAGAAGATGAGATTGAAATCGATCTTCAAGTGTTGAAATGAGATCAAGCATGATGTTCTTGTGAGGTCCTGAAACGAATGGAAATTCCATAAATTTGCTTCTGCCTTGTTTATGAGTATCCATTAAAGAGCAAGAAACAGAACAAGAAGAAGAAGAAAGTTGAACTCTTGAAGAAGAAGAAGAAGAAGAAGAAGAAGAAGAAGAAAGTTGAAGTCTTAAAGAAGAAGATAAGATGGAAAGTGGTGAATGTAGGAAATGGGTACGAATCATCATCGCTTCCAACATGTAACCAACACATATGTTGTGTCTTTTCTATTTGTTTGTTTTCTTTCTAAGTTTTTTCTTTTATTGTTAAGAATGTTTTTTTTTTATTTGATGGTTAAAACTTAGAGAATTGTACCAGTCACCCCCCATTTCTACCTGGCACCCCCTAGTAATTTTTAAAGACCAATATACCCTCTGTAATAAATGTAGATTTTGAAAGTTTTGTTTTTTTAAAACCTTCGAAATGTAAATATTTTCAAAAAAAAAAAAAATACATTTTCGAAACTTTAGTTGCATTTGAAAGTTTCGATGTTAAAAAATATTTCGAATATTTGCCATTGTACTAAACCTTCGAAATAGAAATTTGATCCGAAAGTTTCTATTTTCTAAAAGATTCGAAAATCAATTTCGAATATTTGCAATAATTGAAATTTTCGAATATAAATGCAAAAATAAATGGTTTTCGAATATAAATGCAAAAATGCAATAATTGAATATAAATGCAAAAAATTTCGAATATAAATGCAATAATTGAATATAAATGCAATAATTGAAATTTTTGAATATAAATGCTAAAATAAATGCAAAAATAAATAGTTTTCGAATATAAATGCAATAATTGAAATTTTCGAATATAAATGCAAAAATAAAGGCAACAAATAAAAATGCAAAAATAAATGCAACAAATAAAAATGCAAAAATAAATGCAACAAATAAAAATGCAAAAATAAATGCAACAAATAAATAATGTAATAAAGGCAAAAAAATAAGGCAAAAAACAAGGCAAAGAAACTTTCCCTTTCGAAACTTTCCTCATTCCCTTTCGAAACTTTCCTTCCCATTTCGAAACTTTCCTTCCAATTTCGAAAGTTTCTTTCTCACTTCTAAAATTTCCATCTCCTTCGAAAGTTTTCTGGGTTACGAAACATTCGAAATTTTCAAGGTTCAATATGAACTGGGTTTTCAAACTTTCGAAGTTTACAATAAGCTTTCGAAATGGTTTGCTGGGTTTCGAAAGTTTGATCAGGATGCCAAAGTTTCAAATTGAGGGCAAAACAGTCATTTACTCATAGCTGGGGGGTGGCAGGTCAGATTTGGAGGGTGCCTGGTACAATTCTCTAAAACTTAAGCAATAGGCCCAATATATAGATCTGTTTAGTACCATGCTCTTTTTCAGAATTCTCGAATCTTACCGAATTTTATAATTTGGTAGTGTAAAATTTGAATAGGATAGTGAATAATATTAATGATGTTATTGAAAGTTTCGATATAAATGTACTTTTTATAAATTAAAATGCAATTTCTTTTTATGTTTTCTTATTTTCATATTTTTACGATAATTGTCCAATTGTTAGTTCACATAAAAAAGAGTGCAATGTCCAACAATAAAATCTAAAAGTTAACAATGACTTAAAATGTATTTTTATTTTTTGAAAAAGAAAAATTCATTAGATCTTGAGCAAGAGTTACAATGATATCATTAAAGAGGGGTATAGATTCAAATATTATTGGGCTTAGTAAAAATTAGACGGACCAAAACAGGTGCCACTCTATTCTTTCCTATGCAAACAGAACAAGACTCTTAGCTTTTGTACCCCCATTTAAACTTGTACTTCCCAATTAAATGTTTTTTGAATGAAATACTCAAAATAACTTTAAAAAAATCAGTAAAAGTTAAAATAACAAAAAAAATCAAAACAATTGTATCCCCACATTTAAAAAATCCGGAAAAGGGAGTTTTGCTGAAAAAAAAAAATTTACTGGAAATTTCAAGAGGAATGAAATTTCCGGTAGTTCAAAATACATACTGGAAATTTGAAAAATCTGGTATACATTTTCAATACCAGAATTTTGAAATTTTTGGATGTCTTCGCGGAAATTTCATTCCTTTTTGAAATTCCTGGTACACTGTGTAATTTTTTATTTTTATATAATTTTTTAATTTTTTTATTGAATTTTGTTAGTGAGGACTAGAGGAGCAAAAAGTGACGGTGATTATTCTCGAGTTCGGCCTCCTACACAATCAAATAGGAGAACTGCTGTTGAAAAAAGGAGAAAGAGAAATGAGGAAAGGCAGGCGCCCCAAGATGAGCAGCCCCAACAAAATCCTATGTTTGATGCATAATAGGATGACCAGCCCCAACAAGATCATGTGTTTGATGATGAACATGATCAACAGCAGCAACAGTTTGATGATGAACATGGTCAGCAGCACCAGCCTGAAGAACCCATGTTTCCTAGAGGTCCTTATGATCTTTCTGTTCTTAAAGATTATGAGCATCATATTGCAATTAATGTGTGGAATGGGCATGTTAGTAAATAATTTATTTTATTACATATTATAATATATTTGTAGTATAGATTATTTTATTACACATTACACATTCTCGAGTTCGGCCTCCTACACAATCAAATAGGAGAACTGTTGTTGAACCAACAAAATCCTGTGTTTGATGCATAATAGGATGACCAGCCCCAACAAGATCATGTGTTTGATGATGAACATGATCAGCAGCAGCAATAGTTTGATGATGAACATGGTCAACAGCACCAGCCTGAAGAACCTATGTTTCCTATAGGTCCTTATGATCTTTCTGTCGTTAAAGATTATGAGCATCATATTGCAATTAATGTGTGGAATGAACAGGTTAGTAAATAATTTATTTTATTACATATTATAATATATTTGTAGTATATGTTATTTTATTACACATTATAATTTATTTGTAGTATAAGATTATAATATATTTGTAATTGTGTGTAATTTTTAATTAAACAAGATAGACGTGCCTTAAAAGTTATTTCGAATGGCAAAAAGCAAGACAAATTCATTGATATCAAATATCAATTACCTGCTCAAATAGATCATTGGATTAATATATCTGGATTACGTCCTCTAAGAAGATGTAGTTTGCATATGATTGATGGTAATATGATATATGCTTTTGTTGAGAGATGGCATGCAGAGATTAGTTCATTTCACCTGCCATTCGGTGAAATGACTATTACTCTTGACGACGCCAGGGGTCTTTTGAACATCCCATGTACTGGAGAGTTTTTCACACCTCCCGCAAATGTCAATGAAGATTTGGCAATTGCTGCTGCAGTTAAGTTGTTGGGAGTTGCATATGATGAAGCTGTCACTGAGACTAGGACCAATAGAGGGGTCTCGTATAGTTTTGAGTGGTTGAAAAAGGTATTTTTTAAGAAACTTCATGAAGGAAGATATGACTATACAACGAGGGCATACCTACTTCATTTGGTAGGGTGTACCATTCTGGCTGATAAAAGTTTTACACTTGCATCTGCAAAATATCTCTATCTGTTTCAAGATCTTGATAGCTGTGGTAAATGGGCATCGGGATCAGCTGCACTTGTTGTGTTATATGACTATCTTAGAGATAGTACATTGCCTGTAATCAAACAGATTGGAGGATATTTATTTTTATTTTAGGTACTATTATATTTATTATATTTATTATACTTATCATTATTTTTTTAATTATTTCATCACCGTAATACTTTTACTACATTTCAATTATTTACAGACTTAGATTTATGAACATTTTCCTGATATTTGTAAACGGGATATGGATGAGCATATTTTCTCGATGCCACAGATGTTTCGTTGGACTGCAAAACAAACATCTGGGAACGTTGCATATTACAGGGCAAAGTTGAATGCTTTGAGGGATACTGATATTATCTGGGCACCGAATTACGATGAGAACGCTGTGACACGATTTCAGTCTGTGTCATTGTTTACAGGATACATTCGTTGGTGTTCCATGATGGTTCTGTATTTACCAGAGAGGTGCATACGACAGTTTGGGTATACTCAACACATTCCTCCTACACCACCGATGCTTGTTGTACGTGATGTCAATATTGAATGGAGTATGTACCGGAACTTTGTACGATCACTTCGAGCTAAATTGCACTCAACTGCATATCCACATGAGTGTGTTGAGGGATACATCCAGTGGTATTATAAGATATCTCATCCTCTAATGATCCCTTATGTTGTTGCATATGCTGGTCCTAGTTATGATGCTGGTCCTAGCTCTAATCCTGATGCTGGTCCTAGCTCTAGTCCTGATGCTGGTCATAGTCATGATGCTGGTCCTAGTCATGATGCTGGTCCCGATACTAGGTGTACACGGTGTCACGCAGTTGGTGGTCTTATACAACAGAGTTTAGATTTACATATGGGTGGTCCTGAAGATCAGATGCGTGTCTTATTAGAGAGAGTTTTACACATTTCTAGAGGAGGAGATTATCAGTAGTATTATAGTTGTAGTATTCAGACTTATTTTATTATTCGAGAGTTATTTATTATTCAGACTTATTTAATTAGTGACTTATTCAGACTTGTTTAATTAGTGACTTATTCAGACTTATTTAATTAGTTATTTATTATTTAGACTTATTTAATTAGTGACTTATTCGTAACTTATTTATTATTCAGACTTATTTAATTAGTGACTTATTCAGAGTTATTATCCGTGACTTATTTATTATTTAGAGTTATTATTAGCGACTTATTTATTATTCAGAGTTATTATTCGCGACTTATTTATTATTTAGAGTTATTATTCGCGACTTATTTATTATTTAGAGTTATTATTCGAGACTTATTTATTATTCAGAGTTATTATTAGCGACTTATTTATTATTCGCGACTAATAGGATTGGAACACCTTCTAGCTTGTATCGTGCTAACTCACATGCACAAGGTAATCCATGAGTCTTTCTAAGTATACAACAGCACACATCTTTATCGTTATCGACATAACTGACTCTCTTGTATTCTTCAACAATATCGCCTAAGGCTTTCTTGGATACCACCCAAGTCAATTTCTTAAAGAATGAATTGTTGTGTATATGCTCTTTGCGACCCTTACTTATCTCAAATGAACCTTTTATTTTAATAATTTGAAACTTCAACATGTCATTCATACCATTCCATGCCTTACAAAAATATCCTTTACTGTGTTCCAAAAATCTCTTCAATGACCAATGATCAGACTCAACCCTAATATTTAAACCAAAAAAATACAAAATGTGAAGTTTTAATTATATATCATGCATAAAATAAAATTCAAAATATGAAGTTTTAATGACATACCTATTAGTCGTAGTATTTCCTAGATGCAATAATCGATTGGTCCATGCTTCAACAAATATTTCTTATGAGGATTCATCCATGTGTCTCTGACATAGTCAAAGAAAATAATATTATCGACACATGCTTGCTCAAATATTTGCAAAAGTTCCTCGTACTCCTTCTCTTCAGAACAATAAACAATTTTCCTTCACAACTCAAGAATGGGTTCTTGCATGTCTTTCTTTAATATATATTGTTTGCATTTGGCTCCAACATTTTTGTTAATATGAAGTTGGCAAAGTAAATTTGTTGAAGATGGAAATACAACTTTAATTGCATTCATTAAAGCAAGTTCTCTGTCAGTCACAATCACTTGAGGAAATGATGTGTTTGAAACAAATAACTTTTCTAACTTCTCCAATGCCCACCAAAAGTTGTCTTGACGTTCAGAATCCATATAAGCAAATGCAACATTAAATGTCAACCTAGTTGAAGTTACACCAACAATTTCAAACAACGGTAACCTATACTTGTTGGTTTTGTAGGTGTTATCCATGATCAATACAAGAGGGAACATGTTCAGCAAAGTTATGGAATCTGGGTGCATCCAAAACATATCCCTCACAACGTTGGAGTCCTCATGAGTCCTACTCCAACAAGTATATTTCTCAGCTTCAAGTAACTTCAACAAATGTTGCATATCAGTTCTAGTCCCATCAAATTCTTCCTGTATGTACTTTGTTGCTTGTAAATTTGATAGATATTAATCACATTCTCCGTATCTCGATCTCTCAAATATGACAAGATGTGTCTCGGTGCAACGTTATATTTTGTCAACTCGTCAACGTGTTTTTTATCTTCGTCTGTTAAGCGTTTCATAAATGCATTATTCTCAAAAGTAGCTACTAACTCATGGTTCTGAAGTCCACATATTAAACTAATAATCCATCCTTCATCATTTTTCAGTGGTATCGATCTAAGTTTAAACGAACATCCACACCTTTTAGTTGAAGTACATGTGTTATTTTTATTTGACTTATATTATCCACCTCTATCACAACTAAGAATTAATTTTGACTTTCTTCCTTTCTTTCTAGTCTCTACGTCTGATCGAGTAATGATAACTGCTACTCGATTTTGTCGACCTATTTCTCTTGCCCATGATATGACTGCTTTTTGTGACTCAAAAATTTGATTAGTTGTAAATGCTTCAGTTAAATCTATAAATACTGGTTGTGTGTTTTCCATCCCTATTTCAAAAAAAAAAATTAAAATAAAATAACAAATAAATTAAAAAAATATTCAAAAAAAAAATTTATTAACTACCAGATTTTTGAAATTTCTGGATTAACTACCGAAAATTTCAAAAAACGAAATTTCCGTTGAACAAAAAATAACTACCGGATTTTTCAAAATTTTTTAAATTTCCGATATTGAAAGTACAACTATCGAAAATTTTATTGACCAAATTTCCGGTATTACATATAACTACCAGAAATTTAGTTGCAAAAATTTACTTATCGAAAATTTCGTTGAGGGGGTCAAATTTTAGAATAAAAGTGGGTTTTTAACAAATTAAAAGTACAAAAACTAACAATCACATGACAAATATTTTAGATTTAATGATTTTACTCAAAAGTAAGTCTATCAATATCACAACAGATTAATTATTTACGGGCTTAAAAGATAGGCTCGATGGCCTCTCATTTGGATCGTCTTGAAAAGGAATATAAACATTTTGATTTATATTTTGAGTGATATTTATAATACATAGAAATTTGATAACCAAACATTTAATATTGTCCATATCCCTAAAAAAAGTCAAATTATATTTTATATAATTTCCGTCTTTTATATTTTCTACTAACATTTGTTTTTGTCTTTTATTATTTTAATACTTATTTTAATTTATTGTGTTTATCTTTTTGAAGTGAATCAATGTTAATCATTTTCTCATTATTTTTCTAAATTTTGTATTTGAGAGATAAAAATTCCTTATCTTGTGATTAAACTTAGTCGTCAAATAAGATTAACTTTATTTATGTCATTTAAGTATTTATTGAGAGTCTTATATATCCATAGTCTATCAATCATATATATAAAGTAAAGTTACCAACACTAATTTTATATCTTTTGTCACAAAACATATAATTAATTATAATTTGAATTTTAATTCATAAAAAATGGCTTTTAACATGTCGACCATAGTGATCTTGAGTCTATTGGCCATGACTATTTTGATCTCAAATGAAGTGGTAGCAATGAATTTGTATAAGATCTCATCAATTTCTAAAACAGGTCAATTTACCCTTTACTTTTAATTCTCGTAAGCAAATCAAATTTTAACATATAATACTAATTTACACAATTATTAAATACTCTAAATATGAATTCTCTAATTTGAGTTACATAAATTAGAATTATGGTTATTACAATAGGAGCCATATAGTTATTTGGAAATACAAATTTCCAATGCATATTGCATGCTATATATTACAACTCTCACAATTTTTATCATTGATTATACTTTTGTTTACATACTATTTGGTTTTATTTTAATAAGGAATAATTTTATTATGGA